>JABEEJ010000512.1:0-40498 GCA_013363135.1 Fusarium brevicatenulatum | reverse complement strand
ATTAATACTTTTAAGACTTATAGCTTAGCTTGTCCTTAGCTTTGCTTTAAATCCTTTATATCACCTAACCATGCAACTCTATGCTTACAGAATTGCTCAACATCTGGCTTCAGCACTGTTTCCACAAGCTTAAAATCATCAACCGTGCCTCCTCTCAGGATACTTACTTCTGTATAAGCCGAAGACCTTCGGTACATAAGCGATCCGCATGTTGTGCAGAAGAAATTGGTCATCGCGCTTCCATCTCTCTCAATTGTATCCGACTGGCTGAACTGCTTGAGGTTCTCTTCACCGCGGATATGCTTCAGGTGTGCGTCGAGGACGACAATGCCAGTGGTGAACATCGAAGCCGTGATCTTGCGACAGTCACTGCAGTGGCAAACGAATGAGAACACGAATCCAGGCTTCTTCAAAGGCTAGTAACTATTAGTGAATGTCTTGGGGTTCCTGTTTTCTCAAAGGGACTTTACCAAGACCAGCTGAACCGCGCCACAGTAGCATGTCGCTGTCGCTTCGTCGTCGGTAGACCATCCATCTTGTGCAAGTCCTGCCCGTGGGAAGAACTTTTCGTCTTTGTTGGATTCCTCGGTAGTCATGGTTTCGCAATTGAACGTGCGTATGGGTACACCTGAAGTGATGTTCAAGGGCGTTCACGCGTGCTTTGGAGAGTTCAAGAGTATTGTAAAACTAGCAGCAACTTGTCTCTTCAAGATTTTGCCAATGTGGCTTTTTATCGCAGATATCTGGTCTGCCTGTTCTATTTAAATAATGTTAACGGATTCCTCGGTTCTTCTGTTAAGCTCATCGCAGCTGAAACTCCGCAACTCCGCAAGATGCCGGCGTTGTTCAGTAATCATTGTCCCTATACACAACGTATCTTTGATTCGTAATTATATAATTAGTCCGAGATAGACTATAGAAGTCTGAAATAGACAAGGAAAGTTGACTCGGGTATGTAATTAATCTTTCACATTTGACCACAGTGCGTGGCGCTTGTATAGTAACTCATATAACTGTGTTTTCAATACTCAATCTCTAATTATTATTAATCGTTAAACTCATATATATACTCCTTTTAGATCCTCCAAAACAAATCAGCAATAACCAATAGTTCTCAGCCCATAGTTTATCCTTGCCAATACATTAATCATCCACTTCGTGTAGTATACCAATTCCCCTTGAAGCATCTACTGAGGCTTCTCATACGAATATCGTGGGGAGGACAGGACAGAGGATGTCGCGGACTTGCCGCCAGGTGTGTAGGCAGGCGATGGCTGAGGGTAGTATGCAAGTACAGCAGCGTTGACCGACTCATGGTGCTCTTTGGCATGGCGGACAATTGAGGACCAGACTCGGCGAGCGTTGATCTTGGTAGATTCCATTGTGTTCGGAATGTGAAGTGATTTTTGTGTGATAGTGTTGTTGTAGATAGTAGTAGTTTTATAGGGCTGGTTGCAGTATGCAAGATATAGTTATAGTGTGGAGATAGTGTATAGAACTTTTGGTCTTGTGTGAAGTGTTGATATCAGAGTTGAAGATGCTCTTGAATTGTTTGTTCAATGAATTGCTTGATGTTGAGAATGAAAGACATCATTTGCCAGGAAATCGCAGGCTCTTATATCCTGTTCGACATGCTCTCTCACCCAGCATATGACTCTATAGAATTCTCTCGAATTGTCTCCCTGTAAAATTCCTGCTTGACATGACATGACATGACATGCCCTCGTTCAAGAATTCCCTTTCGGGCTTGGACAAACGAGCGACGCAATTTTCGCAGCGTGTGATTGGACACCGGGCCGATGTCGATTTAGTGGCTGCACCCTGTGGCATGCGCTATTGTCAAAATCTTTAGGTCATTTGTCATCTTTGCTTAGAATGTCAACTTGACAATTGCGCCCTTCATTGAGTAGTGACCCTTCTGAGTCATACGAGCTTGTCGTCCCCTACGCCCTACAAAGATTTTCAGTAATTAAATCTGTCATTCTCGTATTGGTAATCCGATAATCGCAATGACGCCCTTTTCTGACAACAGCGATGATTTTTTTTCATGTCACAATGGATCACGCAATGGGCGCTTTTTTCTTCATTTCTTGTGACATCAATTAGGCTTTGTCACTGAATTATTAAGTCATTCTATCTCAACAAAGTCAATGCTCCAACCACGTTTTCCCTTGCAGGATATCTCTACGCAAAAACTTCGAGATTGCTCTTCTCTCGTATTTTGCTGCGCGTCATCCCGATTCTCTTCCGCGTCTACCATTCGTGTCTTAATGACAGTCCATCCAGATCTTGATCCCTCACTATTATACTCTTTATCCAGATACGCTATCAGTCTCTGGACGCGCTCTATGTCCCAAATGCCTTCTCTTGTGTCAGGCCGAGACGCAACCCATCCTTTGATCCAGTCTGCTATTACGGCATCGGACATATGGTAGGCGCTGAGCATCGCAGGGAGCATTCCATATCCGTAGTTGTTAACGATGACAGAGAGATCATATGGGAGGCCGGCTGCAAGACGACAGATCTTGCGCAATATGGCAGAGCGTTCAGAGGGAGAAAGTCTTGGCCCTGATTCTGGCGAGTACATCAGGTCAAGTCGAAGCGTAGATACGAGGTAATGCGTAAAACTTGTAGCCGGCCTGACTGGTTCCGGGGCGGAAAGGAGTGTCAGTGGCTTCATATTGATGTCTGCCTCTGGCCCCTCGCCGTCGAAGTCAGGGATGTCTTCCGGCAATAGGCTAGCTCGCCATTGCTCGAGCTCAAGTCTAAGCTCATCAACACGCTGATCCCACTCCGCGCCTGGTCGAAGATTGGACCTCCATTTCTCTTCCAAATCATTCACTCTGGGCATGATGTAGAGCAGCCTGTCGTATGGCAGCGTCGAGCCAGCGAGATATTGGACGAGAGATCGTGATGCCTCAGATGACACAACTTGTTCCTGTATCGAATGTGTACCCTCATAGATCTCCAATAGGGCTGCTATTCTTGAGAAGGCGGAGACCAGGGATTCTCCAATCGTTGTCTCCCTCACAAGGTTTAAATGATTCGACAGGAACTCAACCGCTGCACGACCATGTACGCACCATAGCCTCATCTGTGCTCGTCTTAGTTCAAAGTGTGCCAGTAACAGGACCGTACTTAGCCAAGACACAATCTTCTCCCGTCTTCCGGGACCGTGTTCGTTTCCCGGTGTCGGCATGTCTGGGTTCATATCCTCTATCGGAATGTTCCCAACGTCTCCAAGAGCTATTACAAAGTGTTCTAGTGCGTGTATCGCTGCCTGACTCTGCAGCTGCTGTCCCATGTTTGACTTTGAGACCTTAAGAGCTGACAAGGCCAAAGCAGCGTGGTAAAATGATGCACTGAGAAATCCAGCATCCATGATATCGTTCAGATACAAAAGTGTGAGGACGCCGTATGGCGATGTATCCCGAAGGTGATGGTAGTAGAGCATATCCTCTGGGAACTTCATGCTCTCGAGAAGCCCTTGAGGGATGATCGGAGCAGTGGAAAGTCCATTAAAAAATTGACTACTTCTCGGGGTCGGAACCTGCGTTTTTGGAGCTAGCTGGGGAGATGAGACGCTCAATGGACCGAAGAACGGGAATGACGTTTGATGACTTTGATGCGATGTAGCAACTGGCGACACGACGTATGGTAAGCCACCACGAATGTCTCCAGTCGGTGTCGATGGGTCAACGTCGGTATCAGGTATGAATCCAGAGTCCCAGGCCGTTGGTGTTTCAGAAGATGAAAGTACGGCAGTTACGTCGGAGTTATTGTTTGCCTGGCCAGCATCATAAATGGGGGTTTGAGCCGCAATGGTATCATTCTCCAACTCTGGTGCTGGAGTTGCATACGAAGAGTAGTACTCAGGTGCTGGACTCTGTGCCTCTTCAGCTTGCGGTGCATCGTCAAGACTACCTCGCCTGTCTGAAGGCTCGTCTATCGCTTGGCTTGACCGTGTCCGTCGCGGAGTGTCATGTCTGAATAGCTTGTTCTGATCTTTGAAGATAATCTGGTTGGCATAACCACTGCATGGCATGAACAACCGTATGCACTGTGGAACCCACGAATCAGTAACTCAGCCCTATGGAGATCGCATACGAGTCATTGGCATCGACTTACGTTATTGCATTCTGGCTTTGTCTCGTCACATTTCAGCCGCCGAGCTCGGCACGTGACGCAGCCATTGCGGTTGCGAGTCTTGACGTTTCGGCGTCGTACAACGCGGCCAGACATTGCTCTGCCAGTGTAGTTAATAGTGATCGAAATTGGCGGAAACAAACGAGCCAGGTCAATGTGTCGTGACGTTTCCCTACTGCCAAACAAAGCTGAAGAGTCTGAGAGGTTGGCAATGACGAAAGATCGTATAGAATTTCCGTATTAGGATGGTTTGAACGAGCGGGGAACACATGCAGGGTGATTGAGGTTCTAGACCCGATTAGGCAGAGCCGTGTCGACTTATGCATATTGTAAACTGCCGACACAACTCTCTTCTCTACCGTCTCATATCTTGCGATGATTCGTAAGGCTGAAGGGTGCATCAAGGCATAATTACATCGGAGAATCATCCATCTCGAATCAATTTCACGGTTGTCGTGGTGAGGTTGTAGAGGGTGACTTGGTCATTTGCAACGTGCACAACCAATCACATCTGCTGTCTCAAGGCTTCGTTCACTTGATGAGATATCGCTCACTGACATCGTAGCCAGGCAAAGAATCGATCAGACAAGAGACCGTCAGTACACTCACATAAAGAGTGAATTCCATGGAAGAACACATTAATGCTCTTGAGCTCGATCCCAGGGTGGGCCCTCTGTGTCCGGGCTATTACCGTGTGTATGCTCACTGGGAGCATTGTGATGGTCGATGTATTGTCAAGTGAAGTACAAGAAAGCGGCAGGTCCGAGGCATTTCCGAGCGTCTCTGATACGAGCAGCGTTGCTACTGGCCTGAATTGTTCGGAGACGCAAGCTCATCAAACAAATAATGATGGCGAAATGCATCGTCCCCGCAATGGCTCGTCGGATGTAGCGTCCCCAAGCGGAAATACTGAACGAGCTTGTAGCCAAGAGAAGGATTGTTTAAGTCGAAGAATATCCTACCATTTCAAGCAATGCACACCTGTTTCCTGTTCGTGTGACACTACCAAATCCTCCAATATACTATCTGTGGTGATAGTAATTGCATTTGTAATCCCGATCCGTCAGACGCCACAATCCCATACACAGACAGAACAGCAGTCATCTCATATCGTCATGGAAGTCTCAAAAGCGATATCGGATCCCGAACCGGGATCGCTGATTCTTGAGAAGAAGACATCATTCGAGTCGCAACAAACAACAAGGGTCATCATCACGTTCGACAACAATGACCCAGAGAACCCTAATAACTGGTCCAAGGTATACGGCTCCAGTATTAACAAAGCACGTCAAGTACTGACAGATGTTAGGCCAAGAAGAGATTTGTGGTGTTTACCCTTACCTTGACATTATTCAACAGCACGCTCTCTTCTTCCCTCCCCGCCAATGCCATGTCACCGATGGCCGCTGAGTTCGGTATTGACGATACACGAGGGAACCCACAGTTGGCACTTCCCATATCACTCTTCCTCGTAGGATACGTCTTCGGCCCTCTCCTCTTCGGCCCTCTTTCAGAGCTTCAAGGCCGTAAATACGTTCTCCAAGCAGCCTTCATCGTTTACATCCTATTCACTCTTGCTTGCGCTCTAGCGCCGAACTGGCCGTCAATGCTAGTCTTCCGACTCATGTCAGGCATTGTTGGCAGCTCGCCTAGCACACTTGGCGGCGGCATCATCGCAGACATGCACAGCGACCTGACTCAGCGAGGCAGAGCGCTCACATACTACTACACAGCGAGTATCTGCGCGCCATTGATAGCTCCAACAATAGCTGCCTACTTGGCCCCGATCTCTTGGCGATGGGCTTATTGGTTCAGTCTCATATTTGCAGGTGTGACCATCATTCCGTTGGCATTCTTACCAGAGACTTTTGGCCCTACCATCCTTTCCCGACGCGCGAAGAAGATCCGGCGATCTGCAGCAAAGACTGGCCAGGGCAACGTTGAGACGTACGCCGCTATTGAACTTGAAGCAAAGGGCTGGCGCAACCTTATGAGTGTCGTGCTAATTCGACCACTGCACATGCTCTTCACCGAGCTGATCGTCGCTGCAACGGCCACATACATCGCGCTAGCTTACAGCGTGTACTACATGTTCTTTCAGACATACCCCATCGTCTTCAAAGGTACCTACGGGATGTCAAACAAGAAAAGCAGCTTCATGTATTTGCCCATTGCAGGAGGAATCTGCCTTGGCCTAGTGATATTCTTCCTATGGGATACCTACTACAGACGCTGCAAAAAGGCTGGTCGAACCTGGGCTCAGAAGAATGAGTACAGCAGGTTGCCTCTAGCATGCATGGGCGGGCCTCTTCTGGCAATCTCACTCTTCTGGGCTGGCTGGACCGCACGGTCCAGTATCTCGTGGGTGTCACCCATGATAGCAGGCATTCCGTTTGGAGCTGCTCAGCTTCTCATCAGTATCGCTCTGACGACTTACCTGGGTGATTGCTACGGAGTGTACTCAGCATCGGCCATGGCAGCGGGAACATGCCTACGAAATCTTGCAGGCGCGGGACTATGTATCGCTGCAGCGCCGATGTACACAAAACTTGGTGTTGGATGGGCTTCAACGCTTCTCGGGGTCGTGAGCGTCTTCATGTGTGCTATCCCATTCATATTCATTCGATACGGGAATACCATTAGAGAGCGAAGTAAGTTTTATCAGAGGCTAAAGGCGGAGATGGAATCGTCACAGAGTGAAGCAGACAGTGATTGAGACGGAGCCAAAACGACGCAGGGAATGAATAAAATGATAGATTTGGGTTCTAATGTTAGATATGAATACCTTTGAGTAGATTTCATCATAATGCTCAGATGACACTCAAATGATTGAAGTATAAATAGCTCAAGGAAGTTCTAATCTCCTTGTAATGGTTACTTGGAGACTTTGTCAAAGACGTCCTCAAGCCAGCCCAGTGTCTCCTGAGCGAGCTGATTCTCCGCACCGATGGCACAATGAACCCCAGATCCCAGCTCCGTCTTGAACAGAAAGTAGTGCGCCTGCTTTCCAAAGGTCCTCGCCATCTCCTCTGGCTGTTCCGGGGCAGTCGTGTCATCCTGACCAGAGGCGACAAATACGGGGCACTTGATTTTGGACAGGCTTTGATTATCAAGGTTGAACTCTCCGACCATGGTCAACCACTTGAAAGGACTCTTGGTGTTCCATGCCCACATTCCTTGATTGATCGGCCAGCTCAGAGCAGTTGGGATTTTAGGGTTCCTGAGAAGGCTGTAGATCTCGTCATCAAAAGCAGTGCTGTTACCTGAAAGGAAGAGCTTGGTCAAAGCGGGAGGAAACTGCTCAAGGATAGAGCGCTGGAGGTTGAGCATCCCGTCGATCGCAAGCACAGCCGCGAGTCTATGTTCATGTGTCGCGGCCAAGGGTGCAAGTAGCCCACCAAAAGACATGCCAATGAGAGCGACTCTATCAGAGTCAACATCGTGGCGACTGCGGACATAGTCTACAACGGGGGTGACGGCCTCCCACCACTCGGGCATGAAGCCAAGATTCTGCTGGCGACGTACTGTCGCTTGTCCTGGTCCTTCATATGTGATGCAGTTCCAGCCGCGCTGGATGATCTCACGACAGTTACTATGGTAGAGAGCCTCTTGAGACCCATCATAACCTGTTCCGACAATGACTGTAGGAATCTTCTTGCCATAGCTAAGGTGATTACCAACGGGGAGTTGAGCATCTGCTGGGTAAAAGTAGGCCGGAACAGTAAACTTGGTTGCATTCAACTCGACAAAGGTCGGAGGCTTGGGAAGGAGGCTAACAGCCTTTGTGAAGCTTGCATTTTGCTTCTGCCAGAGCATGTTGATACGAGGATCAGATTGATTGCCGTGTAAGAAAAAGTCGGCACCCCTGTAGTAAGATGAGGACCGGAAGTAGGCTGAGCGAGCAGAGACCCAGTCCTTCTTCTTCTCAGCAGCAACAGCCTGTTCACGGATCTTGTCTGCAAGAAACTTGAACTCGCGATACCAACTCTCGTGATTGTTTGGCTCGATCACAGCAGCTGCTCGGAGAACTTCCCCTGTGGCACTACCACCTTCGTTGGCTAGGGAAAGGTATTCACTGAGGATGAACGAGAATTCAGTGTCGTTGCTGAGTTGGAACATAGACGTGGTAGTATTGGAAATGGTGACATTTGGAGGATATGCCTCGGTCTCATGAGCGTTGGTGACCTATTGTCTGTCAGTATTCGTTAAGATTAGAGGCTATGTCGGGGAGGAATACCACTGCAAGGAGAGTGCCCCATGCTACGATGCAAGGGAGGGAGAGCATTCTGAGTAAGGTGACGATAGTATTGAATGCGAAGGTTGTTCAGTAATGTGAGCCGATATCTCGTCTATTGAAAGGAAGACTGGTGCTCCGGCATCATGACTTCTTAAATGTCATTCATCTCAGCGGCCTCTTCCTGCGTAACGACGTCGTGATGTTATACATTCTCGAATGGGTTACCTGATTAAACCTTTACTTCCGTGGGTCTCCATTTGAGTACTTTCAAATGATATGATTGCTGCAGGGCTGAGATTGATCTCGAATGAGATACTTTATTTGGACAAGCGAGTATGCGATGTTCATGAGCCGTGCTTACATGATGCGTCATGGCTCATGCTGACATGCCAGGAACAGTCTTACATAGTGCCGATATAACCGAGTAGGAAGAATGATCGACTTATGACTGGCTTTCGGTTGGTATCCAATTGATAATCTATCATATTGATCTCAGCAAATTGGGGTCCGCTGTGACGTTCTTCAAGATCTTGCTAGTCAGCGCCGTGGGACTAAGGGCATCTCGGCAGTTTGACAGGCAAAATGGCAACTTGAGGTGGCTGTCCTTGAGCCAATTGTTAACGCAACGGCCAATTCAGAAGATCAAAAAGAGAAACATGGTCAAAAAGACAAGTTCTTGTCGGTGGAGAGGCTCGAACTCTCGACCTTTGGATTACTCTGATCTGTGACCAAATCACGCTTCGTGCTATGAGACCAACGCTCTAACCAACTGAGCCACACCGACAATGGTTTGAGTGGGTTGTGATGCCCACTCAATTCGTTGGTGGAGAGCGAAAGAATTGCTGTACATGAATTGAACGTACCAGGGCAGAGCTGATTGATCATGGACTGCATTGGGTGGCAGAGATAGACTGTTGTTTCAAGACCTCCTCAAGAGACAGGTCTTTGCCCCGCTATCCTGGACGTGAAGAGTCTGCGTCATCCAGTCTGCTCGCAAAGAGGCCGACCTGCAACTCAATCAACGAAAGTACTTTATCAGTCCTAAAAATGGAAGATCAATCCCTCCTGTAAACTCTTTATTGCTTTGGAGTCTACTTGACAAGCTTGGCCAAGGCCTTGAACACTGTCACGACGAAGCTCCTGATGCTCCCAATTCATCTTGTTCTTCAACGCTAGACACTTTCTAGTCAAGCAGACTGCGTGCAGACAGACAGACCCACAGGCAACTAGCGAGAAGGGCAAAAAGAGAACATGCGGTTTGTGTGGATCGAACACACGACCTTCAGATATCGAATGATAGTGATTGAAGTTGAACTTCAGTCTGACGCTCTCCCAACTGAGCTAAACCCGCTTGTTGCTTTGCCGAGATTTGACTGGCAACATAGGCGACTCCGAGCAACGAACCACGGACACTTGAGCTTGGGAGCTTCTACTGATGCTGTCGAGTTTGTTAAATCAATCACTCAATTGAAAATTGGGGAGATCCTATGAGAATTGAGCGGTAAAGCCAGCCAGAACTTCCTGGGCCGTTGGCGCGAGCGGTTGACGTTGGTTTGTCTTGCCGCCACCTGACGTGGCGAAACCGTTCGAGTCCAAGCTCAAGGGTAAGCTTTGATGGATGCTGAGAGAGTCAATTGGTACATCTTCCCAGGGACAAAGGCGACGTTGTGATAAAACTAGCCCAATGCTGGCATATCAGTACTTAGTCAGTTAGTGTTGCTTGATTTTAGATGAGTGGTGCCCTGGACATAGGCAGGTTGCATTGATCAAGCCATTGAGATCAGTGCTGTAATGCAATGGATGTTCAATCTTGTGGTCAGCTATCAGGTTCAGTTAAACGCCAACGCGTGTGTACAAGTTTGACGGCGTCGGCATAGTGTCACCCCGATGATAAACAGCTATCTAACCTTCTGTAAGTGACAGTGAAGACGGCAGAATGACGGAAGCAACTTTATCGCCAGATGTCAGCAGTCAAGAGAAAAGAGAATCAGGGTGTAGCATCACTTCAATGCTATCGATATAGGCTAAAAGACATACTCTGTCTAGCACATACGACCAAAGGTAGTGGAAAATACGGGATCCCGTCCGCTCTCCCATAGTCAAGCCACTAACCGGCGGATTAGTAGTTGGGTCGGTGACGACCAGCGAATCCCCGCTGTTGTATGTTTTTGCCGGTTGTGTCTCTAAGCTGTCTTTCTTTTTGGCTGCTGGTTAGTGGGCGGCTTGACTGTGCTGAGCAAAATTTCAGTCGCTGGCTGATTGTCTGTCGTGTTGGTGTTGTAGCTGAAAGCAGCCTAGGCAGCCAACGTTGGCCAGCAAGTGGTGCCAACTTCGAAGCTGACGGCAAACACATGACGCACACCAATTTACAGGGGCGAGTTAGGGACAATGACGCCGACATCAGTGAGTGATGCATTGCGATAATTCAGTGTGAGAACAACTATATGAAACAAGCTGACCAGAGTTGAAGCGCCGAGAAACGGTGCTTGCCAAAGAGGCCGCTACTTGAAGCCATTCAAGCGCCTGGCTGTTAGGCTCCAGGTGCTGGCTCTGTCACCTCTAGCGACTGTGCAAGATGCTGTGTTGACAGGAGAAGGAAATGTACCTTTTGCGTTGATGGCTCTTGAGCGCCGCCGTAGTAAGTGCTTGGTTGCGAATACAGGGGTCATCCCCTGATGGTCGAGAGTGTTGTCGCACTGATAAGTTGCCTGATCCGAAGTACCAATTTGTGGCTGGTCAGTTCGACAGAGATTTGAAGGCCCCGCTATTGTTAGAGGACACGCCATGTCACTCAGTACGCGAGCGCCTCGACGTGTCGTGTCGCATCGCGTTATATCATGCCAAGTCCTCTTTGGCCTCTGGCATACGCGATCGAACCCAGACACTCCTTGTCACTGTGGAATTGATGATGCACTTCTTGTCGGCCGCCACTATTTGGTGGCTCCATTTCTTTTAGTTCCCCCAGAGTTAGCGCAGATAATGCTCATGACAGCAAAGGATTCACAGCCCGCTCACCTAGCAGACTCTCAAGTTCTATAGTCCCATTGTGATCCTCGTGCCAACAGTTCTCGACTGCCTGCCTGAAGATCAAATTCTAATCTCCCGCAAAGTTAAAAGGGCCACCAGGGGTATCGCAAGTCGTCCTCCCTACGGGTCCATGAGCCAAGACATCATGACACGTCGTTATCGCTAAACCTCTTGTCCAACAACTGTGTACTTGACGAGGGTTCAGCCACACGTCCCAACGCTTGATGCCCCTTTTTGGTAGTTCAAGGGCGGTCACCGGAGGTAGACAGCATTCTCATAATGCCACTTCCGCCTTTCGAACCTGACTTGACTCAACCGTCAATATCACTATACAATCTCAAAGTCATCCTGGACACTCACCATCAAAATAGTTGCTACATTGTGGCTGCGTGGCAATTAGATTTAGCCCAGAAGCTTGCTTCATTAGCAGCAAGACCGTTCCGTCTATTATGTGCTGCAGGGCTGGGACTGTTAGAGTTTGCATATGGCCTATATAAACCACGGGACCGGAACATCACACTCGACAAACTGCAGCCAATCGACCCGTTGGCCTGTTTTTCCGACGCTTCGAAGATCCTGTTGTTTCCAGACAATCTCAATGACATCTCGTAGAACCTTGATGTTGCCAATGCTTCTCACACTGTCCATTGTGTCAAGGGTATGCAGAATGCTGACGCGGTCTTGCTCATCAACTTCACACGCAATGATAAACACTGGCCATGGACTGGTTGCGACACCTAAACCTTTCAAGACTCCCAGGGCTTGTTGTACGTAAACGGTCCGTGTGAAATCGTCCTCCGCGATGGGATGCACGCGCTGAAGATAGAGCAGTGTCGCTAGGCGATATAACTCAGCGATGGCCAGGATGCGATACGATCTCGGAGTATCAGAGCACTCGATGGGTGCTAGTAGCTGTCGGAGGTTGTGAAGCTTCATTGTCAAATCGCACCTCTGGAGCGTTGATGTGCTCAGACATCCATGTGCCGAGTGTAGTCGCATCATGTGGATCTCATCGACGATCTCAAGCACCTCAACAGAACAGCCCAACGACCCCACGATCTGGACTTGAGTCAGGAGAGTGGACGTGAGAACGGGACACTTACGAGAGATTTGTCACCACTGAAAGCGTCAAGAGCGGATACTGGGACAGAGTCATGGCTTTCGTCAAGTCGCCATGATGGATGGTTGAAAGCAGCCAAAACATCATGGTATAGCCACCAGGTAAGCAGGAAATCTGAGCTTGAGTCGGGCGTATCTGTGAAGCTCTGTCGCCTTATAATTTCATTCGCTCCGTTCAAATGAATGTGCCAATTGTGCTCTTCTCTATCAAAGACCTGTGAAACGTCAGTCACGGTAACCAAATGTCTGGTCATACGGACATCATAAACACAAAGCATCATTACTGCTGCAAGCTGAATTTGATTGGTCGATCTGCATCTTGATCTCATACTACTCGTGAGGGATGTTGACAAGTTCCGTAGGGCTTTCAGTTTGAAGGACATTGCATCGGCAATCGAGTTGGAGTAATGGATCAATGCCACAGCTATCATTGCATTGAGCAACGCAAGAGCTGAAGTGTCTTGGCTGGACAAAGCCATGGGCAGTAATGTTGAACAAAAGCCATTTTGGACTTGAGTTGTAGAGATCATTGGAGATATAATGTTTTGATCTGGTGCCGTTAGCCAGTGACCGTGGGAGATGGAGAAAGCCACACACAATAGCCGAGAAGCATGCCTGCACGATCGAGCAAGGGGCCATGAAGTGTGAGACTGCGTCGAGGTTGTTGCTGGAGGAGATTCACAAGTATATCTTCCTCAATTTTGGAGACAGCAATGCCAACGTCTGATGAAGATGTGTTCAAAAAGTATTTGCCATAGTGAACCGACTCTGAAAGTGTTGTTGGGGGCCGATGCTCAGCAGGATCACGTTTCCTCCGCCGCCCATCATGATGATCTGGCCAGAGAAGTTGAAGGCCATACCCAAGACATTTTCTTTGTGTCCGAGTGCAATTGTTACATCTTGGAGTTGTCCTGTCACAGCCGATCTTGCGCCCTGCACCTGTCAGCTTGGAGATGACCATAGGATATGTCATCTTACGTTTACAGGTCCAACAGCTTTGTTTCGGTAGCATCTTCGCCTTGCTACTTGACATTGACTGAATCTGAGGCCCACGAGCTTTGGTGATATTAGTATCAATGTCTCGGACGAATTGACAGTTTGTTTCGGTAAGGTATCTTGCCACTTCATGGCTCAACGTGTAATGGCAGTCAGCGGGGCCAGTGGATGATATGTCAGCCGCCAATAATCGCCATATTCGTAACTGAACCCAAACAGGCAATTCGACCCAGATCTCACAATGCCCTATAAGTTCAAGGTTGGCGCGGTATAAACTGGAAACCGACTGACCGAATGCCATAAGAATAGCTATACCCTGAAATATTCGAGTCTAAAAGTCAACTGACAGTTTATGCGATTAGACATCTGAAAGACGAGAAACTATGAGCGCTATCATAACAACGAATCCACGCATGATCCAAACCTCCAGAGAGAACAAACTCGCCATGGCGATGGTAGCACGACCCTTGGATAAGGCTAGAGAGACCGCATTTTGAGACCTTGACTCGTCACTAATCCACGACGACATGCTTTGCCACTTTCCCGTTGACCTTGAGACTCAGCAGGTCAGGCCGCGCATAATGCCCAACAACATCGATGAAAGCCTTGGGCTTATCAATATCTCTCAGATTGACCACAGCCGTGATGATGCCCTCTTCGCCGTCACCGATAGGCTCTGCAAGTGGCTTGCCGTCAGGCCCAAAGATCATCGAAAATCCACCACCTGGCTGCATCACCAGTCAACAGTCTGCCTATCCTCAAAGGAGTTTATCTTACTGTTTTGGTAACAGGATTGCCTGTAAGTCCATTTCTTTCCAAGTTCTTCTCGGTGAGAACATGTGAGGCCACAGCGACAAAAGTTGCCCCTTCAATGGCCATGAACTGACTTGCGCGATAGCTCGCCTCACCAGTTTCGTGGTACAACCAAGCAATCCTTTCGGGGTCAGGCATCTCGAACTCAGCTGGCCAGCTGGCGATATGGATCTGCACACCCTGCGCATATTCATTGTATCGAAGCAATGGCTGCAAATGCTCCCAGCAGTTCAATGCGCCAACTTTTCCGAACTTGGAATCAACAACGACTCTGAGCGATTCAGCTTGGCCTTCGCCCCAGATTGTTCGTTCCACGTGAGTTGGCTTGATCTTTCGTCGATGGTGGATGATTTCACCATCTGTATCGATGAATGACTGTCCCATGTACAGGCTTGCTCCATCTCGCTCACTGTATCCGAGGACGACAAGCATACCTACTTTCTTGACGGCTTGTTGGATTCGTTTCATCTGAGGTGAGTCTTGGCGCATTGAATTGGCCATGTACTCGTGGATCCAACCCCCATTGTTGATGACTGGCGATGTCCACATTTGCCTGCATAGCCCTGTTAGCGTCATGTGTACACAGTAGATGACACCTTGCTGGCTGACAGATTCTGATCGTACCATGGATAACCAGGAATCCAAACTTCGGGGAACCCAAGTACTTGAACTCCATCGGCGGAAGCTTTCTCGATCAGAGAGATGGTTTTGTCAACACTTCCCTCTAGGTCGAGCCATACAGGTTCTGCTTGCACAGCACCGACTTTGACAGTTTGGTCCATGATAGGGAGAGTAAATATTGTAATTGCAAGTTGAGAAAAGACAAGGTTGGGATGGCGCGCTCTGCCACTTTTCCATCTTGATGCTGGAGGCTAGGAAGGCTTATTTATACGTGGCCAAAGGATTCATCTTTCAAGTCTCATGATAAGTGAATGCTTCATGATGGTAGTTGGTGCAGGTGAGATGCCGAGATCCGTGTCCAAAGATGTCTCAAGGAAATAGTTTGCGATCTCAAGCGCAACAGACGTAGCATCGTTAATACTGATTGCTCCAAGACAAGCAATAAGATCCACTATGGTGCACGTATCATAAGATCTGATTACTTATCGTACAATTATGTCCAGTTTGGGATACAAAAGCCGGCATCTAGCCTCCTGCTTGCTGCTACCCCGCATGAACTAATGGCCAAGTTCGCAAACTCTTGCCTCACGATTTCCACTAATGGGTCTTCGATGCAGTCAAAGTGAATACAATGACTAACTTATGTACTACAAAGGAGCACACTCGACAGCTGTGACCGACAACGTGTGTTCGGGAGGGGCCAGCATTGCCCCCGATTTATAACACTTCATGTACCATCAGCGCCGTCTTCTCAAGTTATGCCGTTGGTGGCATCAGTGCATCCACATCAGGACCCCATCCATCATCATTGGAAATAGTGATCGTGTTGTCCGATCCCTCCTTCAGATCGAAGAAACCCCTGCTGAGTCCTGTCTGAGACAGATGGCTGGTAGACAAGAACGCAAGCTTCTGAGATTCACCGTTGACATTGACGGTGGCATATCGTGATCCGGTGTCGCCATTTCGGTACTTGACGTTGATAGTAGCTGTGCCGCCAGAGCTCTTGATGTTCTTGAAGGTGAGGGTGCCTTTTTTGTCACCTCCGATGTAGCCGACGGCTTTACCGCCACTGCACTCACTGCATGAGATGACTCTGGCATCATTGCCCATCGTGGCGGTCTCACCCTCGATCTTTGTCATCTTTGTCTCGGACCAAGTTCCCTTTGAGAGGTTCGGCGACCAAGAATCGTACCAGCTGAGTGTCACTTTGTTGCCGTCAACCTTGAGCGGAAGCCAGACATAGGTGCTGGCGGCGAGGTTTGTAGAGACCCAGCGATCACCGATGTAGATGGCATTGCCGTTGCCAAGAGGCTGAATGTAGCTGACCTGGCTTTGGTAGGTCTTTGAACCAATAGGTGCGAACTCGGTCCAGTTGGACCATGGGCCGGATAGTGACTTGGCGTAGCTGTAGATCTGTTGGGATGTTGCGTTAATAAACTTGCAGTATAGACAAAGGTCAGGGGGTTCGCTTACATTGTCATTGGCATTCCAGCCGGTCAGATGAGAGCCAAAGATGAAGTAGTATCCGTTCTGCTTCAGCATGGCTGGGGACTCGGCAAAGTACTGCCACTCGTACGTGATGTCCGTGACATTGAGGTAGTCGTCTGACAAAGCCATGATTCGAGTTCCATACTCGCGCTGCACCGTCATCAGTTCATGTCCTCCTCAAAGTGCACAGAGAGTGGCTTACGTCTTCAGTCAGGAGATATGCAGACCCATCATCATCCTTGAAAAGCCCCATATCACGACTCTGCTTACCAAGAGGTCTGAAGCTTCGGTGATACGTATACTTGCCGCATACACTATCACCAGTTGCGATACCAACCCGCGCATCCTTGTAGTCTGGGCTGTCGATGTGCATATAAAGAACATACTTCTTCGTCTGGTCGTTATAGATGACCTTGGGCCTCTCAACGATGCGGTTGGGGCCAAGATCGCCTGCATCACTGGTGCGGGAGAGGAGAGCGCCTCGGTATGTCCATTCGACAAGATTGGTGGAGGAGTAGCAGTTGACGTTCTGGAAGTATGTTCCATCGGTCTTATCCTCGCCGATCATGTAGTAGGTTCCATCGACCTCACTTGGAAAGTCAGATCTCTGTCCGACAAGATGGAGTGTGACACTTACATCAAGCCGTGGCCGTGAGCTTGGACATGCTCACCAGTGTTGGTCTAGGTAAAGTCGGTCAGTAAAACACTTATGCATCGAGCTTTCGGTTGACTTACAGCTGTCCATGTTGCTCCGGATACGATGTCAAGAGAAGCCTGAACCGTGCTAGCTGCAAGCGCAGTAACAAGAGTCGAGAAGAAGCGAGGCATCATGCGATCTGGTATGGGACTTCTGCAGTTCTTGGAGCTTGATCTGGACCAACTTGAGGATTACTCAAGGTTCTTATTATACTTCGCCCCGGCTCAATTCTCTTTACGGTATGCTCGGACGCCGGCGAGACATGGCCCGATGTGAAGAATCTCTTTTCGGGGGTAAGTCTCCGTACTTTACATTCGACCTCTTCTTAGCTCTACTCGGGTATTCGGTACTTGAAACCCAGTTTAAGGTTATATGATCTACATTGCAATTTCCTCTAACGTCTTCTTCCATAGGCGCACCAATTTGGAGACCTTGGTTCAATCGTAGGAACCTTCCTTTGTGAGTACTTCACATGATCTGCCGGCCCATATGCGGGGCCGACGTAAACAAGGAGTGAAAGGTCTGGGGTAATTGACAGGGGGAGATCGAGTGATGTCCCGGGGGTGTCGGAGCCGGGGAGAACTTATCCTTGTTCCAACGTTACTTGGGCCAAGACTTTTGCACCTCGTGGTGCATGTTGCATCGGACCATCGACGGAGCAATGTCATGCTTCTTTCAACGTCCGAACTCCCATACCATGTCGCATATCCAGCCTGACAGATGCGATGGTTCAGTTGAGGTTCGTGGCGACATGCAGTCAATGATACGTCCGCTACCAGCGGCTCGAAATCATGCATGGAGTACCGGTAGTAGGGATCGTTGAAGGTGCGAAGATACGTATTACCGCCATCGCATGATGCTTTCTAGTTTCAACACAAACGAGCATATGCTGGGGTATAACGTTATAGATTAACCAGACTCTACGAGATCTATATGATATCGACTGTCAACCTTCTATATCGTGACTCACAGCTATCTAAACATCAATAACCTTTGCCTCATTCTGGTTCATGGTCGCCCAAACCGTCTCAGCAGTCCTAGGTTCCAGCGACTTCTTAACAGGATTAGGGGCATCAAAGACCTCATTAAGCTCCTCAAGTGTCCGGTCCTTCGTCTCTGGGAAGAAGAAGAAGATAAACGCAGCCTCAAGCAGGTCCCAGAATACAAAAACGAGATAGAAGTAGTAACCAATCTTCTCAAAAGCTGGGCCCGAAGAGTAGGCCAGAACAAGGGAAATACAGCTAGAAGCCCAGTTACCCAGTGCTGTTCCCTTGGCTCGCGTCGAGGTGGTGAGCGTCTCTGCGATGTACATGCTTTGCTGGGCGGTCCATCCAAGTGAAAAGACGACGCCGAAGAGGAAGACAAAGGCGATGGTGGTATTGGCTGCGTTCTTATTGCTTGGGTCGTCAACTGCCATTTTGGATGTTCCTGTGATGACAGCGAAGATGACTGAACAGAAGAGGATGCTGTAAATGAGAAGAGGTCGACGGCCAACACGGTCAGTCAGTCGGGCACCGATGACGGAGCCGAGGAGTCCAAGAACGCTGTTGGTAGCATTGAGAGCAAGAACAAGCTTCTCATCTTTGATACCGGCCGTGTTCATCATAGCGACAAGGTAGTAGCTTGACAGCGAGTTACCAGATGCTTGACCCATGATGGCCATACCGAGAACACAGATAAGACGTCGCTTGTTGCTGTGCGAGTTCCAGAGCTCACGGTAGTCCCACCATCTCTTGTCTGAAGCCTCGGTTGAGATCTGGGCCATCATCTCCTTCATCTGAAGTTGTACAATAGGGTGGTCGACTGATCCTTCGCCGTGATACTTGGCGAGGATGGCGGCAGCTTCATCGTGCTTGTCATTGGCGATCAACCATCGGGGCTATCACTAGGTCAGTAAGTGGGTGGTGGTGATATTGACAAAGACACTTACAGATTCAGGGAGGAAGAATGCAAAGATTGCGACAACACCAGAGGTGACAAGCTGAATCCAGACTGGGACTCTCCAACCGTTGTTGCCCTTGATGTAAGCGCTGCCATAGGTTGCCCAGCCAGCGATGATAGCTCCAACAGGCCACATGCAGTTGTAGAGACCGGTGAGGGTACCTCTCCACTAAACTCTTGTTAGCAATGTTCCCGAAGACTTGGCAATGCTGCTTACCTTGGGGTGAGCAAGCTCGCTGACGTAGGTTGGGGCAGCGATACAGCAGTACGAGACACCAAAACCGAGGAGGAATCGACCGCCCATGAACTGAGGCATGGCTTTTGCAGTAGCCCTTCGCCTTGTTAGCGCTACCGGCAAAGTTTTGGGGTAGTTACTCACTGCACACAAGTGCCGATGATGATGATGAGAGCACCAGTGAACATTCCAGCGCGGCGTCCAAAGCGATCAGTGGTGAAAGGGACAGTCGGGGCTGCAGCAATGCTGCCAACGTTGTAGATCATGAAAACAATGCCAGTAGCAGAGCCATCAGATTTCCTGTCACATGTGAGTCAAATGTCGCTCGCCACAATGCGGTTATGAACGTACATGTCAAAGGTTCGTTGATAGGACTTCATTCCGTTCAATCCACCCATCAAACTGCCATCATAGCCATTGAGACAACCACAGCAATAAGCCACGAAGAGCACAGCATAGAGCTGAAACATAGACGGTGTCCATGGTGAGAACTTGTTGTTCTCAACTTCGTGCGCAATCTCAGTTGCGAGTACCTCTGGCGGCAAGTCATTGGCCAGATCGCGATGGAGTACATCGGACTTCTCGAGCTCGTCACGCTTCTCAGACATGATGTTGACCTTGTGCACGTGTCTTTGGGTAAAGTTGAACGACCCAATGGATGGGAACAAGCATCAATGAGAGACTCAAGAGAAGAGGAGCGAAGAGACAAAACGTCTTTTATAGATGCCGATCCCAGAATGGACTCATGTTTCCGCGTTAGCTGTTTCTAGCCAACCGGTCGGCGCCGCAGCCGAAGTTCACCGGTCGTTTTGCGAAAATTAGGCATGACTCTTCGGTTCGTGAATAAACTCAGTGATAAAATCCGGGGTAGAGGCAAGGAACCAGCATCAAATGGCTCCGGGGAGTCTGCGGGGAAATTCTTAAACTTGATAAAGATCGACAAAACGCTTTGAACTTGGCGACATCGACTCCGGCTCCGACATCCCCGAGAGAAGCGCTCCAATTGATTTGGGGGCGAGTGGAGAGGGAGAGTCACATGGAGCAAAGACATGCCAGCCTCTCCCAATTCGCACTCGTGCGATGCCTTTTGAGTTAAACTTGGGTCTCGTGTTTTCTTGCTCCCAGAGGCCAGCCTAGCCTAAGGCAATAAAATAAACTCTATAAAAAGTATCCTAAATTTATACTCAGTTACCTAAGTCTTTTTACAGTTAGGTTTAAGGTCCTAAGTTTTATTTCCTCCCTTAGGCTATCTACTGACTTAAAGTAAATCTTCTAGGATAGCTTGTAATTCAAGGCATTTAACGTGGCAAAAGAAAGATCAGAATCGATTGGCATTTTGCGACAGGGACAAAAATAATTGACAAGACTGGGATTCGAACCCAGGCCCCTTTCGAGACTGCGAATCGTTACTAGTTCGAATCGAACCTGAACACAGCGCCTTAGACCGCTCGGCCATCTTGCCTTTTGATTGGATAGACACTGGTACCTTTGAGTACACTATCAACAGCAGCATCGTCACTATTGCATTCATCGTTCAGTCTCATTATTCCAGAAAGAGCTGTCCAAGAGTTAGTAGCGGCCTCCTTTCCTTTACTACTACACTAAAGGAGAAAATAAATCTTAAGACTTTAAGCTAAATTAATAAAAAGATTTATATAATTTAGTAAAAATTTAAAATAAGTTTAGAATACCTTTTATAAATTATCCTAAACTTAGGTCTTGTATTTTCTTGCTCCCTAAGGCGTACCTAACAAGACAAGACCTATATAGAGGCAGGCACTCCACTCTCTCTATTCCTACCTTATGGCTCCTCGGCCTCCCTTTTGTTTTTCGTCAGCCAAGTCCGGTTCTTGCAGCTTCAACATCCATCAACCTTTATCAAAAGTTATCAGAATTCATCATCAACCATCATAAGTCATCAAACATTATCCAAGAATTATCGAGAAACCGTCAAACTACCAACCAACCAAAACGCCAACGCAATGTGCAGCTCACAGAACGAGGCTATCAGGGATCGTCAGCGACAAAACAGGGAAAACCTGATTGCAGAAAGGAAAAAGGAACTTGAAGGGCTGTGGCAAGACAGTGAATAGTGCCCCCAAACATTCGCCCCTACAAACCCCGACAACATCGACATCTTGAGAATTATGCTCAAAATCTCATACATACAGAGGGAACTGAATAAAGAGCTTGGGGATCTGTGGGAAGAAGGTGGAGCTTTGCGCAAGGCGGTCGGAAATTCGCGAACTCGCAGGCTGACAACCAATGCTGCCCAGAAGGCTTTGGATGAACTGGAAAGTCAGGCAGCTCAACAAGGAGGAGGGAATTGAGAATGGTCCGATGCCTCATGGAGAGGTACTGAAGTGGTGATACCTTATGGAGAGGTACTGAAGTAGTGATACCTTATGGAGAGGTACTGAAGTAGTAATTATACAAGCAGATTCACTTCCGGCTGCAGTGTCTCCAGCATGAATGCACTTCTTGACAGACACTCAGTGATCCCGGGAGATGTCAATCACTTATCAAAGTCCCATACATCTAAACGCTACACTGATGGGCTGTTGCTGTCAAGCATAAATACTCCTCCTTCTCTTCTTGCTCGTTCCCCAAGCAATATACCAAGATAACTCCATTATGGCTTACCGACAGAACGATCATGAGCGAACACCGCTCGCATCTGACAGCCAGGCCAACAACGATGCTGCTTACGAGGATTACATGAGACATTACCGAGCCCGAAATCCCAACTCAAACTGGGAACCCAAGACGCGAAGGATGGTTGGGCCAATGTATAACCCAACGCCATGGCTATCGCCTGCCACTACTCCTGACTACCGCGAGCTGAATTTTTTTGATCCTTCTGTAGTTTCTGATGGACACCGTATGACGCCGAGATTACCGCTACCACGTGAATCCCCGAGAGTTGAACCTCGAGAGGTTGGGCCTCAAAGAAGACGGGACCCTGATGAAAGCCCGCAGTGGGAATACGTTCCCGGTGAAGGATACAGGCAAGTTGAGCCAGGTACCCGTTCGGGAGCTAACCAGCAGCACTACTCGAGGAGAGCGAACGAGCAACGGCGGGAAAACGAGCGTAGATTCTTGAGTGATGTGCAATCTGAAGTTGGCAGGGATAATGGGTATCCTCAGGTCAGTAGAAGCTACCAGGTCGACAGAAGAGAGCCTCGAGATACCAGAATGGACCGTAATACTAATGCTCGAGCTCCTATTCCTGATATGTGGACTGCTACACCAGAAGCAAGGGATTGGATGGGCAGAGTGCAGCGGGAAGTGAACATTCGAGGTAAATCCCCAGGAGCTAGTTTCAGTGAGCGAAGTTTCTAGCGCCGATAACCTCTCTGATATCTAGATCAATGATAGTCTACTTCGTAGTTTAGCATAATCGCATTTTGTCTTCTCAAAAGAATAAGACTCTGAATGAATGCTCGTTCCGATACTTTTAATGTGATTGACACCCGAACTCCTGAAAAAGTGCAGTTCCAGGGTAAGCAATTGCTTGAGCCGCGATATCTGAGGCATAACGGGAGGGCTCAAGCGTCAGCCCAAACAGGGGGAATTTTTCAAGGCTCGGATCAGCCTCAGTAGACTTGCATTCCCAGATCCCGGAAGCAGTTTGAATCGAACATAATTCACCCGCGTTGAGCGTTCTTCGCGTGTCAAGCCGTCACGAAACCGTCGTCCCCACCCATAATTTGACACCAGAAATTATCCACTGAAGCGCAAAAACATTTTTACCCGACGTCATATCTTTATTCAAGGCCTACCAATATCCTCGTCTGTGTCTCCAGCACTGAAATTACATTATTCAAGATTCTTTCCTCGAGCGCGATTGTTTCAGCGGACTTCCACTTCTCTGCAATCTTTGGTTATCGTTGATGACTAACGGTCGCGAGCCCAAAATTTCTGCCACCATCATCGCTGAAGCATGCTCCTCCTCTTTCCAACTTGCAGCTGTCAATCAACACACCAAAGGCTCAGAGCCGCACAAATACAATCTATTCCGCACCGAAATGAATCACTCTCGATTCCTGTCTCTGCAACTCGTCTCCTTTCTCGCACTCGCACCTCCGTGATCAGGCAACTCGACCTGGCTTGTCCCAGCGCCGACGCCTTGCCAGCTATGCTTGTCCTTTTCATCGACTGCAACACCGTGAACCCAGTACATTTTGTCCTCGAATCAATCGGACGCCATTTACAGCCCTGATTTCGCATTCTCCGACCGCTGAAGTTTCCCCCCTTGCTTGCAATCATCGTCGCCTGACAATCTTCGCGTCTCGGCCCGCTTCAATTTTGCATTGCATGTACGAACGACCTGCTTCCTACGCCCTGACGCATACCATTTCCTCCTCGAATCCATACCTCAAGATGACCGTATAATACCCTCGCAAAACGAGCGGCTTCTGTAACACCGCAAGCGCGCCTACAGTCGACCGTGGTTGTCCGAGCCGTTCGAGCAGACCTGTTGTGAAATGATGCCGAAGAATACATGCTCTACCTTGGAAATGGCCCCTCCGACATGAATAGCGTAGCGCACGCGGTCTTGATGCTTCAAAGCAAGATCAAGAGCTCCCACTGCATCCTCGACTTTACCCCACGTGTCTTCGCAGCCCTTGGGGCACCACAGAGGCTTGCTCTCTTCTGAAGAGACGCTCGCGAGGCACATCGACTTGACCTGTCATGGTCACGACAACAGCAATGAGAAGAGCCGACCTGAACACCGCTGCGGAGCCCAGCCGGCTATCGATCGAGATGGGCAAACAGTTTTCCGCATATCAACAGAACGATAGCCAGAGCGCAGCACGAAGTCCCCGGCTGGCAAACAAGTCGAAGTTACAGACGAAACTCTGGTGTTCCCACCAGCACCCCGTTGCTGCCGACCGAATCGAAGCCGTGACCGCCAGCATGAACGAAGATGCAACACCCCCTCTTTCGCCTCCATGAGAGGGCACCCGGCCAAGCCTGTATGAAGTCGCTACGGTCGACACTGGGCGGCACCAAGTCGTTCCGCGACTTTCCTTCATGTGGTCAATCGACTCTTGCCATTGCCGTCAATACTACTTGCATATTTGTAAGCTGTATTGCAGGCACGAAGCCCTGAAAGCTGTATTTGGAGCGCTGGGAACTCGGGAATTCACACGCCTGTTGCCGAGCTGATTTGTTTCGAGTCGCTGCATAGTTTGCGTCTGGCTACGCGGACCAGCTCAACTTTCACGAAGTGAAAGAGACGAGCCACATTTTATCAGCTTTGCCCTCGAAGTTATCGCCTATGTCCTCATGGCTCATGCTGTGCTCGCTTTGTTGTGGGTGTCGCCGCGAGAAGTGGCCTGCTATAATTCTAGTGCTATGCTATAGTATTTCACTGGTCCCGAGCCTGTCGCTGTGAGTAAAGCTTTCCGAGACAACTTTAACATCCCGTTAAGCCTTTCTCCGATGCTTAGGGCCTTGTTCTGCTTCTGATGTCTGTCACTGGCCTGGAATGCAGGCCAGCGACTTGTTGTCGACTCGTGACCCAAGATGCCTCAACCCTATGGGCACCCGCGAAATCTCCAGCCCAAATGCTGACCCCTGACTTTGAAGCGACTGCCTCGAGGCTCTTACAGCGCTGGCACCCTCAACGACATCAAGAGATGACGAGCATGTCGACGATCTTGCAAAAGCACTTGGACTCAGCCAACCAACCGTGAGTGGTGCCTGCGACCAGTCGGATCGGAACAATTCTCGCCTGCATCGTTGTCACGCACACTGAACCTCCTTTGACGCTTTCATGGACCGTCCTCCCCTGTTCCTCAATTCCATCGACAATAACTTGGGATTGGCTTGCGTCATGAGCCCAACACCATCTTTATACCGGCGTTTTGTATCTCGCAAGCAGTCGGGACAAGGGTGGCATCTTGCCACATGTTCAGCGAAGCCAGCAGACAGGAATGAATGAATGACCAATTTTCGACGTTGGACATTAGCCCTTTTCTGAGCCGAACATGCCACAGCGACATAGCCATTGCTGCCCGTCTCCTGCCCACGCAGGGTACATTTCGATGGCAGCCCTCGTGACACTCTCATCACCATCATACCCGCCAAGCTGTGCTCCCAAGGAAGTACTGATCCCGAGACAGGTGCCATGCACACTGTCGCAGTACGCTGGTTGGTGCCAAGGGCTCAAGACACCGCCCTGCCGCCGTAGTTGACTGGCATTGTGCTCAGATTGACATAGTTGCCTGAACAGCCAAGGCCTGGAGGTCATTTCCCACGAAGGTGGCTGGTTCCCGACGAGCTGTCCAGCTCGCATTCGTCCCGTACGCCAAGATGGGGACACTTCATTCGCACGACGAACGCTCCCGCGTAATGCTTCAGAACACGGCCTTCCCACAATACAGATTCCGATGGGGGAGACTATTTGAATTCTCGTGTCGAAGAAGCAGCCGGTGTCTGTTCGGGGGCTCGGGCCATCCCTCTCGTGGTCTATGGCTTGACTTCACCAGACTGTTGCCCACCGTTCAGAGTCAACCCACCACGGCAATTGCAGGCAGTTCGGTCCCTTATCCCTCGCACTGGGCCGACAGGAAACCGTGTGCGGCAACTGCTGCATCCGCAAACACGGCCTCATGGCATACCCGTCAATCGTTTCTCAAACCACATTCGTGCGACCGCTACCGTAAGCCGATTGGCGCTTAGAGCACGGGGAGAAACAAGATCACCATGGCAGGCCAGTGGAGGCTGTGACAGCGTCGGCGGTCTGTATTCAGCCTCGAGCGACCGGCTGCGATTGGGAATGACGTGGACATGCGATCCCATGCCTCCATCACGCAATGCTCAGAGGACGCCCTGGGCCCTTCATTCTCGTTCTCGAGTGACGAACCTCTGAATGGAGCATTGGTTTCGCGAGGCAAGGTCGTCGCCGACGTATTTGCTGCCAGTATTCGCCAACCCCACTTATCAATGAGGCGGGAGAAGCTCGCCATGAAGTCCTTGGTGAGCAGAAGGCATCAGCGACGTGTCACATCGATAGCTCGATACGTCATGCATACGAAAGTTCAATGACAGATTCGGATAATCGGTCCCTGATTGCATCTTCGCCGACGGCATTTTGCATTGGACTCAATAACTCGCACCAAGCAAGACAATGATCGGATCACACCAATGATCTTTGAATATTGAGCTCTTGATCGCCGGACCTGAATGTGAAAGCTGGACGCATGTGCAAACGAAGCTGCGGGTAGCTCCCTGCAAAGCGTGAATGCTGCCCACGTTCATATTCGGCTTGGTGCAAGGGAAGGGGGAACAGCGCGTGCAGTGTTGATCACTGCTGAGTATTCTACACTGCATGTGCGTAGGCCAGACCCATGGAAGAGTTGGCCTCTCACTTCGACTCTCCGTTTCAGCACCATTCAGAGGGTAGCATTTCGGTCCCGAACTCCGATGGTCCTCGTGCCAGAGTTTTGGAGTGAATGCGATAAAGATCTACCGGCAATACTCCGTTGCCTCCGTCGCGAACTTGCTTTGCGGTGTTGAAGAAGACGGGACGTTGCGATTGCCAGACACGTCGCTCGCGTTACACCAGAGAGTTGACGCGATGATCCATACTCTTGCA
The DNA here is from genome assembly GCA_013363135.1 of Fusarium brevicatenulatum. Lineage (NCBI taxonomy): Eukaryota > Fungi > Ascomycota > Sordariomycetes > Hypocreales > Nectriaceae > Fusarium > Fusarium brevicatenulatum. The sequence goes on along the minus strand of JABEEJ010000512.1, from coordinate 13,572 downwards.
GATCTGAGAACAACGACAAATGAGAGCGATGGATGGCTCTGCAGATGCACTTGTTACGCGCGGTCAGCGACGCCCTCGTCAGCCTCCCAAGGCCAACAGACCCCACACCGACCATCGCCCTTGGAGCGTCCCCGACCCCAGCGACTGTCAGTAATGCCTATTCCATCTACAGCGTCAAGCACTGACCCGTCACTACCAGTCCACAGTCACCAGACACGATGCGCAAGCGACGAAGACGACCCCGGGCCGATCACGATTGACGAGTCCCCAGCGATAAACGACACCCCAAGCAAGCTAACACCAGCGACGCAAGTGCCCTTCACGAACGAGCGAACAAACGACGGAAGGCGATAGCGACCGAGCGATGAGCGACCAACGACTACAGTAAACGACGGCGATCCCGAAACACAGCGACGACTCAATCGTCACCGCCCCCGATGATGATCCCAACGCACGACGACCAACCGCGATACGAACGAGTTATGACATCAACGATCCTCACGCAACTACGAACGACAGATCTCCAATGCAGATATTACATGCTTTACACATCTCTACATGGCCAACAATCACACAACATGGCATTTGATCGTCATGGGAAGGGCGGGTCGCATTGGCAGTGGGCTGTCGGCTGTGAAATGATCTCCTTCCTCTCCTGTCGACAGTCCAGCTTGCCCTCCCTCATGCGTGCCATGTAGCTTGTGGCTGCAAATGTAGCTGTCCTGACGACTGTCTTCATTACTGTTCAAGAGGGTTTGCTGCTTTCACCATCAAGACGACCCGGCCCAACTTCTCAGCACACAAGAGCGGCACGCCCTCCTGTATATGGCATTGGAGACAGCCATCGGGATCATGAACTTTTCAGACAAAAGCAACATATAACGCAAACGTACGGGCAAAGACAGGCTGAGGACGGACAGCTGCTACATGTTCCGCGAGTATCATATCTCAATCTCTGGCATTTTGTGGCTGTGTCAGATGTCAAGAGGAAGGGTAGCAACAAGCTGGCGCACAGCGATAAAACTTGCCGGTTACACAGGGCTAATGTCTTTGCGGTTTCCGCCATATTCTTTGCCTGGCCTCATTGTCTGTTCGAGATCTCGGCGCCCGCTCCGCTACAATACTCGATAAAGTTGAACGGATCTGTCTTGAGACTCCAACTTTCTGAATCATTACGACCACTTCGATGCGTTTCGGTATAAGCAAACCGTCTGCTCCCCAATGCAACCACAAGGCCTACTGACGGTGCTCTCACCTAAGCAGGGGGAGGGAAGAAAACCTAAGACCTTTACTTTATCCTAAGTAGTGAAAAAGTTTAGGCAATCTAGTCTAAATTTAGGGGATCTTTACTGAGTTTATTATAACACCCTCTTGTAAAGTCTTATGTTTTCTTGCTCTTTGAGGCCGAGAAAGCATGAGCTGACGTCTCTGCGCGAGCATGATTTCGCCTTCTACTGTCACCAACCTTAATCAAGATGAGCACGGATATTCCTCTTCTGCGCCAGCTTCGCGGCCATCCGATTTTTCAAATATGTTGCAATTGAGTATCGATCAAATACACTATGTTTCTTTCGCATCAATGCCCCGAAGTGATTCCCATTCGTCTTCCGTCATTCCAAACTCGATCAGATCGTACCACTTGCGGTTCATCCAAACAGTCTGCCGTCTTCTGCCTTCCAGCTTGAAACCAATACTCTCGTAAAGATATACTCCTCGGGGGTTGTAATCGGTAGTAGTAATACCAATTGTATGTAGGCCAGCGTGTCGGAAGCCCCAGTCCACCATCCAGTTGATGGCTTCTCTACCGTAGCCCTTGCCCTGATGCTCTTTAATAAGAGAAATGCCAATCTCGGCAGTCCGATGATGGGCAACTGTGGGTGAGATGCCTCCCCAGCCGATGCACATGACGCCAATGATAGTTCGAGGCTTCTTGTCTTTGTCTTCTGTCTCGTCATCGGCATCATCTCTGAGATATATCGCGACACCAAGCAATGAATTGACAACCGACTCTATGTATGAGTCGACCTCCTTGGGCCCCTTTGGCAAGAGCATGGTGGGGGCCGAAAGGGCTTGGATGACAGGATCTTGAAGAATGGTGAGAGCGATCTTTTTAAGGTTTTCATCGGTCTTGTCGGCTCGGACGTACTCGAGTCGCTTTGACTGGTAAGCATTGGCGATGTGTTCCGTTGAGTAGTCCATGATGATTGATGTGATTGAAGAGTGCGTGCAGTGATTTGATAAAGCGGTGATGTAATTGACTGATGGTTTGGTTAGTTGCTAGTATTGCAGCTTTTGTAGTCGGATGAGGCTCTCGAGTGCCCAGCCATCTTTGACGCTATTCCCGAGACGGGCGCCGGATGAGTCATTGGCCGCTTTACGTTCGCTTATTACTCGCATTCCCTTTTTGGCAGTTATCGAACGCGCAACGATTCGTCTAGTTGCCCTTTTGTCAAGCAACTACTTAGTGGTAGCCACCTTGCGCAAGGACTGTTGATAGACCGGACCTGAGGGAGCAAGAAAATACAAGACCTAAGTTTAGGGTAATAAAAATAAACTCTATCAAAGATATCCTAAACTCATCTCAAATTCATAACAAGTTACCTACGTCTTTTTGTTAGCTAGATTTAAGGTCTTGAGGTTTATTTCCTCCCCTAGCCGGACGAATGACGCCGCGGAAAGTAACACAAACCAGCATCGCGTGACAATGAAGGTCAAAACTTAAGCTTTATCACAAACAAAGCCCTGATTCTGAACCCTCTCACAAAGGTAAAACCAAAGGCCTATATAAGAGAGTTGTTTCATTCTACTGAGCGTCGTCAAATCTCACCATCTTCTATCTTCCCAAGGTCGACATACAATGGCACCCTCAAGCTTCCATAAGTTTCCAGAACTGCCCCCCGAAATCCAGCTGCAGATATGGGAATCTTCATTTCGCTCATCCGAAGATATTCCCGGTGGTTTGCACTACATAGGCCTTGACGATACAGCATGTCCGGTTCTACTGGATAGATCGGTGAAAACCGAATTTCAGAGATCAAGGTCAGGTTACGAATTGGAAAAGGGTCTCTGGACGGCGTGCTGGGACTCCCGAACAGCTGCGATCAAACATCGGCAGCAGCAAAATGTCAAATTTAAAGGCTTTTATCCACCAAGCACAACCGCGTTGGACTTGGCCTTGTGGCGCTTCGGATCGTCCGCGATGAGCGGGATCGTATCAATAATCCCTTCTTCTCATGAAAGGCGAGAGATTGTCGAATCACGGAAACAGAAAATGATCGTCTATCCCTCGCGAGATATCTTTTGTGTTGCATTAAACAGAGGAGTGCGAGCTGCGTGCAGTGGGAATTGTTACCCACTTCGAGAATTCAGAAGACTCGCCTTCGAATTCAAGCCATCTTGGAACGCCCAACTATCACAGCATGATAACTACTACCCCATCAAGAAGTTCAAGCCTTCGCTGGCCTTTATCCTCCAGCTGGTATTCGATGCAGCACATATTAGGCGTTCCGAGACGCCAAGAATCAGGCTTATTGACAGGGATGCCCGATGGATAAACGACGACACTACGCAACTTGGCCTCAACAAATTTTATGACTGCGATTACGAATATGTAGAGATTAGGATGAAATCTGGCTCATCTTCTGCACGGATCGTTTCTCACAGCCCTATTCTCGAGTTCTTCGACCACCTGGACAGGCTCCTGGAGGACAAGCTCCAGAATGTAGGCCCTTTTAGTCGTTGGAATTGGCATAGGCAGAAATTCGTGATAAGGGACTCCTTTTCTATCATTGCTTTGCGGAAAAATCAAGTGGGAGCTGCAAAGGAGTGAGCTATTTACCGCACTTCAGAGAGTGTCCATCATGCCTTTGGCCATTTGGGCAGAGTTTCCGATGGGGAGAGAACAGAGATGTTGTTCTGAGAGGCTGGTCCTGGTACTTGTGCAGTAGCTTACCTCAGAGACCTGGGTCAAATATGGTCTTGAGTTGAGAGGCCACAGGAACTGAATGGGAAAGTTCAGGATTAATGCCTGAGAAAGGCTATTTAGAAAATAGTGCGTTTCCTGTGCGCATTCCTGATATACCTTAATAATAGGGGTCGACATCACTGATGTGTTTATTATGGATCAGAAAGTTTGGTAATTCTTAACTGAACCTTGAAACATACTCTTGACTTGATTGGCGAGATATGGGTGTGACTTTATGTGAAGGTTTACTTACAAAAGTAACAGAACAATGGCATACTTAAGGAAGACAGAAATGCCATTTCGGTACCTCGCCTTCATTGTAAATTCACTCCAGATCTTTCACTTCCACGTTTTAAGACAGACAAGCTTCTAATAATGTCGTCCCCAACCTTTCACCTCTTCTCCCAGCTCCCGTGTGAACTCCGACTACAAATCTGGGAATCAGCAATCAGAAACTGGACAGCAAACATTCACGACTCTTCAACATGGAACTGGGATAGTCTTGACGCAGCAAATCCAATGCCAGAGGCTCCCAAGAAGCGATCCTATGGCATAAACTACGTGAGCCTCGATAATAATGGCGATGGTGTTCCTCTAGACTGCAGCTGGAACAAGCCTCAACCCGCGAACCGGTCTGCTTACCTCTGGCACGCAGGTCTGTGGATGGCCTGCAAAGAGTCTCGTGAGGTCATGCGAAAACACTGGTTCAACGACCCCTACTCCAAAAGCCATCCCGAATGCGTGGAAGAGACGGTGAACGACGGTCTGTGGAAGTGGATTTATGGCAATGAAGAGGGATTAGATGTGATTTGGAACGAGTGGGGTCGAGAACTGGAATCCTATGAGCCTTGGCTTATGACTACATCCCCTGGGGACATGTTCTGCATTGCTCCGGACAACTATAGGCCCCTCGCCCGGTTCAAGCTCTTCCTAAAGCGCAGCAACCATAAGATTTATGAATATGCTGTAGAGTTTGACCCAGCCTGGACGTCTGAGCTGGCTGGCCTCGACAAATATCGACCGACAGACCGCTTATCGCCCACTTTAGCCTTCGCCATCAGAATCTTTTGCGAAATTGCAACTCAGCAAATGGGTCTACCGTCTGTCATACATCTTATTGACAGATACTCTGGCTGGAAGCAGGTCAGAAAAGCCGAGGAACTATCGGTGTATTACGATTGCAAACACGAGTATATCCAGATCGACCCGAGCAATCCTCTGGCCACAAATCGTCTTGTCCGAAGCACCCCTATGCTCATGTTCTTGGACCAAGTTGATCGGCTTCTCAAATACGAATTGACCTGGAAACGAAAGACATCGCCTTGGGCCTGGGGTGATTACGGGCTTCCGCCGGATGGGTTGTCTGTTCGGGAGTTGGTGCGGGTCATGGCCAGGCGTGATAAGGAGGTGGTGCTCAAGGCTTCGAAAGGCAATCCTATTCCACCCAAGACGAAACAGCCTGCCTTGGTAACTTCGTCAAATGAGAAACCCGCGAGCGAAAAGTTGGCTGTACGATGGAGATGCTAGTGTAGATTGGCTGTAGTGCTTGTATTACTTTTGCATATTGGGTTTAAAAGACAAGACTCTGATTAGACTCTGCTGAGCCGTTCTCTCTGTGCGATATGTGATGGAAAGCGGTTTGGGAATCAGAAGAGGGTTCTAATCTTGTAAAGCGTTGGGATGGGTACTCATGAGATTACGTTGAGAGATGCAAGGCTCACAAATAAAACTTCTGCATGTGGTATCTACAAATTGATTAATAGTTGAAGTTCTACAAGTGACTATCGATGTAGGTAACTCGAAGGGATCTCATTATTGTCGCTTTCAGTGAATGATAGTTTGGGAATTTTGCAGTTCAAATTGCTGCCAGTATCCGATCAACCTTTACTTTAAGGTTCAAGAAAACTAATAGATGCATGACGCGCGCGGTCATCCAATGATTTGGTTGATTGATACTTAAAGCTTATGACGCGTCAGCGAGACATATCAAGCCACCACCCTGAAAATCCAATCATTTTCAACATTGAAGAAAGCTTCCTTGGGACACTGACTCACTTCCGAGAGTCTCACGTATATATTCCCAGAACCGTCCACTGTCTTCAAACAAGCACCTCTGGTCCGACTCCCTACCTTTTCTTTATCCGTCAACCGACATTTGAGCCACCGGTAACAGCTGACACCCAAAGCTCATCATGGACACCACCACCTTCCACTCCTTTCCCCAACTGCCTTTTGAGCTGCGCGAGCAAATCTGGAAATATGCCTGCCGGCAGCTGATGGAGAGGCGTAGGAACATTCACTACCTGTATATGGACGAAAATAGAAACCTCTGGCCTCGGGACTACGATCGGAAGACCAATGACCCAAGCAACAGCAACAGATCTGGCTTTACATGGCATACCTATATATGGCATGTAGGGCTATGGACAGCTTGCAGGGAGTCTCATGATATAGTAAAGAAACTCGAACACTTTTACATCAGAATGCGCTGTGAGTTACGCGATTGGCGTTGCAAGTGGGTAGTTACCCCCCAGAAAACCGAATCTTTGCCCCTGGACCAAGTTATAGAACTTCATCGGGACATATGCCTCATTACCAGCGATTCATGGGAGTCTCTTGTGAGACCCTGGAGACCGATATATTTTCAAGCCGAAGATGCTCGAGGTCGAAGACGATTGAAGAAACCACTGAACATCGGCGTCAAGTTTGAACCATCGTGGGCCGAGGAAATGCAAAAGGCCGTGGAGACTACCTACTTCGCCACTGTTCTCCGTGACCTCCCTCCCCCAATGGCCTTTGCGATCAGACTACTTTTCCAAGTTGCAAACGAATACCGTTTTGATTTGATCCAATCGACGGTTATGTTGATTGACGATGTATCTGAATGGCAATCATTCGACACTGAACGGCATGCTGGATGCAGGATCTTCGACTCCGGCCAGGAGTACGTGGAGATGGGATGTCTTCTGGGCTTTAGTACGCATATTCCACGTCCGGACAGTCCTATGGACGACTTTATTGAGGAGCTCAATTACTTGTTCATGGGCAAATTAGAAGAGGCTTCCCTGCGGCGTAATAGGCCTCACATCCTCGATACTGACTTTCTTCTACCAGTTATGAGACGGGAGAAACAAGTTCCAATGATCCGGCAGTAGCATCCTGTCCAGTCTAGGGCGCATGGCGGGCCTGGATCTCAACTTACAGATGATGGTAGCAGTGTTTATAACTAGCATTAGCAATCAACAGTATGTGAGCAAGACACTCAAAGTTACCATTTTGTCTTCTCTGCTTGTAATCTCATTCGGCCACTGTTTTTTTGGCTTCTCCATATGATTCAAGATTGTAAACCTAAAGTTGAGTCATAAGGTGGCTTTGGTAGGTTTAGCACTCATCTATCAGAAGCCTGCGCCTTTGGGATTCAAGGTTTGACCAACACAAAGCTTGTACAATAAACCATTAAACCGGGCTACACATAAATAAAGCCCTTTCTCAATTTTCGGATCTAACACAAACACCCTCTACTTTCTCGTTCACCCACTACCAGACTCACCAATCGACCCCAAACCACGCTCGGCCCACCATGACTCAAGCCACTTTCCACCCATTCCCAAAGTTGCCTGTCGAAATCCGGCTGCAAATCTGGGAAGATGCATGTTTCGATTGGCGCGGTGATCGGTTCGGGCTACACTATATTAAGCTGAATGAGAACCGGCAACTTGCCCCACTGAACTGCGAATGGCAAACGACTGGTCCAAGAAACAGGTCTGCATATCTATGGCATGCAGGTCTTTGGATGGCCTGTAAGGAATCTCGAGGTATTGCTGCGAAGCATTGGAGTGTTCAGGGTTGGACGGATTTCCGAAAGATCGCCAAGGATAAAAGTCTCGGTGATGTTATCTCGTTCCACTCGGAACCTTTGCATCCCGATCGCGTTCAGCAAGGGCTTATACACAGGAAAGGCGACTACGAACCCTGGCATCAAGTCACCGATATGGATCGAGATATATTTTGCGTCACCGCCGAGTCATGGGAACCACTGGTCAGGAACTGGAAACCTCTTCGTGTCGTGGCTGAGGACGAATGGGGGCGCCAGTTTATTGATGCTGTCACCAACGTCGCTGTTGAGTTTGACCCATCCTGGTATCAGACGATCAAGAAGTTTAGTCCGGACAACCACGTTAGCGACTATCCCCCGTCATTGGCCTTTTTGATCAGATTCCTTTTTGATCAGGTCTACGACAAGTATGACAGGACGGTGATTCAACTTATTGATAGAAACGTTTTATGGCACGTCGATAATGAAGCACTGGCTCTTATTCATCCGATCTACATGGATTGCGATCACGAATATTTCGAAATAGACTCCCATAAACTCCAACGGGACAGTCCACTGTCTCGTTTTCTGTCCCTGCTCGATGATTTGATAGGCGACAAGTTGACCGAGATCGAGTACAGAGACCATCCCTCTAGGGACAATCTGAGCGAATCAGAATCAGATTGGGAACAGGACTATCGACTCCCTCCTAAAGAGTTAATGAGATTTGTCGTGAGGCGGGATAACCTGCGACCGCGAGATTCCATTTGACATCAGAACAGTGCTTCGAGAGAAACCACAGTAACCTGTGCTACTCATGCCGGTATCATGCAGAGTAACTAACGGAGAAACTGGCACTTGGCTTGAAGACGCCTCTGATGTTTGGTGCGCAACGTTAGCGTCCTGTTAGCCATAATAATACAATGAGGTCCTTTCAAGAATCAACGCTATCGCATTTGAACCCATACCTATATCGAGCCACGCAATGTGCTTTGAGATCCTGTAAGCCTTATAGACGACTAGTCCTCGTGGTAGTTTTGTGAAAGTGGCGACAGGTGTGCATCAAGTCTCTGTATCTGAGGTCCCATCCAATGTCGCACCGCCCAGTCTTACCTCCGTGGTCTGAAACAAAGCTGTCAGGGGCAATCTCTCACAAACCCGGGCATCTTCCCCTAAGCTTTAGATAAGAAAGGCCTAAACTTGACAAACCTTAGGCCTTAGCTCCTCTAAAATCTCCCCTAAGTTTAGGCGAGCTTCATCATAAAACTTTCCGGGGGTTGAGCGGAACAAATGGTCCGGTTCTTGCCCTGGTTGAGGTGCCCGCCACTGCCAGTCGGCAAGTTCAGCTCGTTCCTGACTCATACCGTTCGACCCAAACGACAGAAGCTTCAACTGCCTTCCATGATCACGACTTCATTTTCCCTCTCCATCCACGCTCGCCTTTCCTTGCCCCATCAACAACTCTCGTTCAACCACGCGCCTCATCAAAACACCATCTTCAAGCATCTCCAAAGCCCTCAAACAATTCGGCCGAGCCTCAATACCAATCGTGCGCCTCACCGCAATGCCCAAAAGCAAGGTGGACATCTCTGTGCCTTCACGTTCCCGCCCGTTGCAGGCGTTGAGCGGAGGCTTTCTTTGCCGCAGTGCACGAACGAGCGATCGCCACAAGAACGTGAGCAGCCCACCGTCAATTCTTGTGAGTCTGCCCATTCCCACCATCGAAGCCTGATCTTTTTCAATTGATGCTGACCATTTGTCTCTTCTTTTAGTCGACCAACGTCTTTCAAGTAAGTTCTGATGTCCTGTCAAATATTGATAAAGAGTTGATGGCTAACCACTGTCCTCTCCAGAGCTTCAACTGTCCAACGTATGCATGACTTCACTTTGGGATTGTTCATTGCTGACATTGATGTTTCCATCGCGGCTGCAGACCACACTCTTTTTTTTTTTCGTAAGTGTTCCCTATCTAAGCTCCATCAGTTCCCCAAAGTCTGTCTTCCAGAAGGATTCTAACTATCTGGGCTTCTAGAACAACAACTCACCATGGCACGCGTAAGTTTGCCTTTAAACCTATGAGTTGCAGCCACGCTGATCTTCTTAGAACAATAACAAGCGATATTTCTCCGGCGTAAGAACCCATCAACCATGTCCTCCAAGCCCATGACCCTGTGTCCCACCAATTATCGAACGCACTTTCAATCATATCAGAACCCATGCGGTCCTTTTATTGCGATACCACCCGCTTCTCTTCCCAAGAGTCCGACCGGCAAATACGCTCGCGGCCTCTCCAAAGCATCCCAACGCACAATTGTCGAAATGCTCGAATCACGTCAAATCAAGTGGACAGCATTTCGGAAACAGATCGGAATCTTTACTGAAAACTCAAGAGATGCTGACAAGTTTATTAGAACGACAACCAGCAGCAGCCCTCCCGGGGTGGCTTCGGTCACACCCGTGGCCGTGTAAGTTCATTCTTTAACACTCTTGGACCAAGCGACTAACTTGTGTACCAGCGAAACGTCTCCAATGTAAGTTCAGCAATCACAAGGTTTCCTTTTGTTCAGTGAATGGCCTGTTTATGAGATTAGTTCTCGAACACCTCTCGTCGCCCTTCGGTGCAACAGCAACAACAGCAGCAGCCGCCGCAGCAACAACATCGGTGGCCGCTCCGGCGGCGTTCAAGCTTCTCAAGTCGCAACACTGCCTAATCATTTCTGATGGGCGAGAGTCCCAAGCCAACGGTATGCGACCCCACCGCGGCCCTAAACTCTGCAAAGTTTGACAAAGGCGTGCCTAAACTTTAGAAGATTTGGGCCTAAAGTCGTCATGGTCTCGTCTGAACCTAGCTGTCAGTTTTGCCACATTCTAGGAACTGGGCCGACGCGGACCGAGAAGCGGGACGTAAGTGCACAATCAGAATATACACTAAATCGCAGAGAGCTGATGAGGTTTAGCAACTTCCCGAAGTACCCGTTGCCGAAACGGCGATCGCTGTAAGTCCAAACAGCGTACCATATGTATGAATGAACTCACTGACGTTGAACAGGAGTCACTGCAAGCGGCTCTGGCGGAGCGTGCCGCCAAGCGGCTGAAGGTGGAGGAGAAGGAGGAGAAGGAGAAGGAGGAGTGAAGTCTTTTTTGTGAGTATGTTCTAATCCTATGTTAAAAACGGAATGCTAACGTATATTAAGAAAGGAAAATATATTATAATATGGCATAGTAAGACTGGGGGCATGGAATGATGATATCATTATTATCAATATCAAAATGAACAAGGCTGAAGAGAAACGCTAGAAGGGGAGGAGTAGAGTTGGAAGGGGAAATGCATGAGAGAATTATGCTAGCCATTGCCATCAGGCTCGCCATAAAGTCCTCAAGCAACACACCTCTTCATTCAACTAACTGAGGGTTTCGTACAATCATTCTGGACAGTTTCCTTCTCTTATTTCGTGCCTCCAAGAGCAAGTCCAAGGCGAGCCCGCCCAGGTTGTGAATGTCATCGGCATCCATGTCGATCCAGCAGCTCCTCTGGTAGCATAATGCCTTCGACTTTTGTTCGTTCAGACGCCATCCCGAGTTCCCGCTTTACATGCAAACAGGTCAAAAGGTCATGTCATACATTTTGCAGGATGTCTGTAGCTGCCAGTCAATTGTCAGCCGGACGCACTTTGGTGTCCGTGACTCTTGTATTCCGTTCGCCTCATCTCGCCTCTCATCTTGATAGAACAGCCTGTTGGCCCACCCCTGTTCTCATGGGCATATTGTATGCAAGTACATGGGGAAGAAAAGTTTATTATGGTGCACTCGCCCTTTCATGCATGATTCGGTCCCGGCTGTTGACGATAAAGGCCAGTCACTAAAGACCTTGATTGTCGTCCCTAGCCTTGACTCCTCTGGGTCTCTTTCGGCAAAACTTGGCTCAATAAAGCATGGCTTTTCTCAGATTTAAACCTAAAGTTGGACATGAGGCGCTTGACACAAAACTGAACAGAGCTGAGAACTAGGACTTGGAGAAGAGTTGATTGTTATGATACCGAGAAGGTAAAACGAATGAAGCCCTTGGATAATGTTATCTGTATTGACCAGCTTCGCTAGTGCAACCCTCTCTGTGCCATGTCTTCGTCATATCCTCACCCGTTTATGATTTCCCCTTTACCAGTCGACAGGCATCTTGGAGGACTCCTGGAAACGTTCTAATCGCCAATGATGAGTTTCCCATCATTTAAATACACTTCAACTTGCCAGAGAAGAAGAAGGCGTATCTGTTGCAAGATGGTCTCGTCCGGCGCTGACGACCCTGGGTTGGAAATCGTACTTGGTGACGGAATAAGTACATCTCGAGCAAGCCCACAGCAAGAACTCATTGTTTACAGACTCATTCCTTGACTTATAAAATGTCTGTCGGCCAATATCCAGAGCAGCTTTTTGACATCATGGGTGATGCAAATACTGTCGTAGCCCATCCTGGCGATTGTCGAGATCAATCTGAAACTGCAAACGAGAGCTGAGGCGAAGCAAAATTGGCAGAAATGCTTGGTCTCATTACACAACTCGTCAGCCTCCTGATCACGTCGGCAATTCTTACAGAGTGCATGTCGGAGCCTCCCAACGAGCATGATAAGATATGTAGGAAGCGTAGTAGCCACAACACATATCCCGTTCTCCAGCACTATCTCCATGGTCTCCAATCCGTACTCACGGTACGGTGTTAACGCCACGCTGCGGGTGGCGAGGGTTAGGGTTATTGAGAGTAATCTAACTGTCCACAGAGGTCATTCTTTCGGTATAAGCCAGGCTCCGCTGTTTGATTATGCGACAAACTGGTGGTAAATCCACTTCAGACACGCCTCCAGGGACACGAAATTGGTGTTTGATTTGAATCGCTCGTCCTACAGCGAGGGTTTTGCCATTGCATATTATATGCTGGCCTTACCTGGGGTTACTAGGAGTTTCGCATCGACCGTCAAGACATATGTTGCATCCTTAGAGTCGCTTAAGGATGATACGATATCATACATGTCACTTTGCTTGGCATCATTTCATGCTATTATGCCCTGGTTAGAAGCCCTCCTGAAACAAAAGAACAATAAAGCTCGTACTTGGGTCACACGATGGAGGATTAGAGGTGCTCGCAAAACTCAAGCCGGGGTCACACCTCTCAAGCTTGCAATATTGGGTGGCGGAGACGCTCAAACAACTGAGTTCCTTCTGAGCAACGATTTCGAGCCTTGGGACATTGGAGACCATAATGAGGCGTTGGAGATCGCGGCAAATACAGGGCAAGAAGCGGCCGTTAAACTTCTTCTCGACCTACCCGCCACGGCGTCCGACTCTGAAAGCAAGGGAAGATCCCTACTAGCATCTGCATACAGCGGCCATAAGACTATTGTGAAACTACTTCTCGATAATGGTGCTCATATCGACTATACGACTGTTGGCAAAATGGCAGCTTTGGCTCGAGCAGCGAGAGCAGGGTAAATCGCTGTTGTACAGCTTCTACTTGATCGAGGCGCTGATATTGATACACGAAACGCTCTTTATGAAACAGCTTTGATAATGGCGGCTGGCAGAGGCCACTCTGCTGTGGTAGAACTGCTTCTCGCTCGAGGCGCTGACAGTGGAGCCTCAGACTACTATGGCGACACAGCTTTAACTAAAGCAGCTGGAGGAGGCCATCTGGAGACTGCTCAGATACTGCTCCGCAATGGTGCACCTGTAGATTCCTAGGTATTGTGTTAAACCTGAAGTGTAATAGAAATGTATTTTCTAACTTTATTACTAACTTATAAAC
>JABEEJ010000511.1:0-29454 GCA_013363135.1 Fusarium brevicatenulatum | reverse complement strand
TTTAATTAAGGTAGTTAACCTGATCTGGAATGTGTCGGAACTTTTGCCGACCCACTGTAGAACTGGTACTTTAGGTTACCTTAGTAGCTAGGGAATGGAAGTCTTCCGTTTTGTCGTCGGAGGATGGAGGGGCAATTTGCTGGTTGATAAATGCCAAAAATTTATTAATACGTCTCTGCCCTTACCCCCTTTCAGTTATATCCATCTTCGCTTGTGGTCGACTCTTCTCTTCTCTTCACGCGGATCTGAAACTGGTTCGCGTACATCGGTCACGGCCTGTACGGATCTCATCATGGAGTGGCTTGGACACGCAGAACTCAACTTCACCCATGCGCCTTCACCACGAAAGGTCCAAGAGAAAGATGGCAATGTCACCGATCTCTTATCCATCTGCGAAAAGGCAACACCGCCGTGCCGGCTGAACCCACTGCTCTTCAATGGCCATCTGCAGACGATGTGGACAGCGACCAAACCTGCTGGACCAAAGATTTACTATAAGCGCAAGATTTTCGACGCTGACCACAAGATATACCATGGAACGTTCGCCGTGGACTTTGCTGTTGAGCCTTTTGAGGCCCCTGAGGACCCTTCATTGTCTCGACGAACGGCTTACTTCACTCCAGAAGAGTTTGATCATATCGGGTCAGACGACTGCAAGCCCATGCTCGTGGTTCTGCATGGTCTTTCAGGTGGTTCTCACGAGATCTACCTTCGACATACTATTGCGCCATTGATTGGCGAGGGCGGCTGGGAAGTCTGCGTGGTTAACTCGCGAGGTTGTGCGCGCAGCAAGATCACCAGTGGTGTCTTGTACAACGCTCGAGCGACATGGGATATTCGTCAGGTAAAGGATACTCGTGCCTCAAGGGAAACATCCCACTAACATTCATCCAAGACAATAAAGTGGTTACAGAAAACTTTCCCCAATCGACCTTTGTTCGGTCTAGGGTTCTCTCTCGGAGCGAACATGCTCACCAACTATATAAGTATTACTTCCCAGAATTTTGGCTCAGTCTAACATAAACTACTGTGGCGAGGAGGGTCCCAACTGTGTCCTCAAGGGAGCAGTTGTATGCAGCAACCCATTCAACCTAGACGTCTCCAGCAAGATCCTACAGAACAGCTACATCGGCAAAGAAGTTTATCTTCGAGTCATGGGCAGTGAGTCGACATACTCAGACGTAGTCCATTAAAGCGCTTGCTGATGTTACCAAGGTGCTCTGAAAGAACTCGCTGCCACACATAGAACCGAGTTGGAAAAGTACAGCAAAATCGATGTTGAGGCCGTGATGAACATCACGTATCTGTATGAGTTTGACCGCCTTATCCAGTAAGTCGTTTCCCTCTATTTTGACTAAAAATTGACTTTGCCAGGTGTCCTTCTTGGGGGTATCCGACGGAGAGTGCATACTACCGCGATGCTTCCTCAGTGGATTCCATACTTTCCATTGAGATTCCTTTCCTGGCTGTCCACTCAACTGATGATCCGGTAAGGACTCCGGTTTTCTGCTCTATTGTAACTTGTCAATCATTTCTAACGGTCGCAAGATTGCCGTCAAGGAAGCTATTCCATATGAAGAGTTCAAACAGAATCCCAACACTGTCCTTCTCACCTCTAGCCTGGGAGGACATCTCTGTTGGTTTGAAACCTCGGGCGGTCGGTGGTTTACAAAACCTGTAAGTTTTTGTTAGTGATAAACACTAGACATCAAAATTAATATTTATAGGTTGCCAACTTCTTAAACCATCTTGCTTTCAAGACCGATCTCAATGATCTCAGGCCTCTCGTTAACCCCAACAACAATGATCATTTAGCCGACGGACATGGTTATATCCCTATGCGACGTAAGCTAGTCATTGTAGAAGACTAAGTCGCAGATTTGCTCCAAAGAACTCTAAGTAGGCCCCCCTTGACGCAATTGATAGCCACAAGTAGATTAGCACAGTAAAGACATTTATAGAAGCGCGTTTATATATCATAGATTTGACACAGAATATTCAGAGCTAAAAGCTGAAAATGAATTCTATCATTCCATCTAATTGAGGGGATCTGCATCCGAAGACAACCATGATTCGAATTCAGTCTTTGCTTTTGTACCGCTGAATCTCCAGAAACCACCAGAAATCATGGTATGACCTCAGTATCTATCAAACTCCATGCGCCAAACAATGCAAAAACTCCGAAAATTTTTGGCCATATTATCGGTCGAGGGCCTAGGCGAACGATACTCGCTTCTTGCCCTTTGCTTTTGTCCCCTTGCTACCGCTCGTGGTGAACTCCTTGATATTGTCCTCTTCGTTGCCTGTGCTCTTGCGCTTTCTTCTCTTTCGGAGAGAGTCTTTGGTATCCTCAAGTTTCGACTGCTTTTCTTGTTCTTTCTTCTCGGCCTCGGCCTTCCGCGCTTCGCGAATTTCTTCCATCTGACGCTGTTTGATCATCTTGGACTCGATCTGGCCATCCTTCTCCGCTTGGACAAGCGCCATGATAGTACTCATACTTTCCTAGAGGGATAGTAGGTTAGAATTGCGCAAGTATCTTCGGTACCATAACTTCTTACCTGATCATCAGCAAAAACCTTGCCTTTCTTCTTCCCACGAGGTTTGATAACGCCTACGGGCGTGACAGTGTTGAGTTCGGGGATACCAAGCTGTTGGTCCGTATACTTCTTCTTCTTAGGGTTCTTGAACTTTTGCAGAAGTGCCTCGCGACCCTTGTCTTTGACCTGCTTGCTCAGCGTGGGGCCCTTTGACTTCTTGGACTTAACAATGCCATCGGTGGCGGAGCGTTTGGAAGTTTTTGCAACACCAGGAGCAGCGGCGTGCTTGTTCTTGATGGTCTTTGTTCGTGTGACACCCATTGCGACAGTGGTGGAGGTGCGCGCTTGAGATTTATCCGCGGTATCTCAAGGTTCGAGTGTTTGTTGGTCTAAGTCTTGGAATATTTTTTCCCTGGAGCAATGTGATAAGAGGTCACGATAAGAAACTTTTTGGGCTGTGAAGTGGGGCCGAGTGAGTGAGCCTAGAAGGGGCGATTGGTCTCGTCTCAACTTCGATGAAACTGGACGTGAACTCATATGTACAGTTGATAGGGAGGCTACCTACCTAGGGAAGGAAAGAAAACTCAGGAACTTAATCCTAAGTAATAAAGATATTTAAGTAAATCTAGCCTAAGTTTAGGGTACTCTTTACTAAGTTTATTTTAATACCCTATATTGAGGTTCTTACTTACCAGTACATGTTAATTATGAGAAGTCAGGTAATAGGAGATCTGAAAATACCTTATCCAATCAATGCCGGATAAGAGTCTCCAGGTAACTGCTACGTGCTTTTGTCAATTATATTACAAGATTTCTATATTATTCGACGAATGTAAGTAAAATAATACCTGTTGCAAAACTGTACTTCAAGGGCCTTGATGCCTGACCTGCCAGTACTCTAGTCTCCTATCCAGGACAAGCGAATCAAGACTCATAGGAGATTCATGATGCCACCGACCTACAAGTCATGATCATCTCCTCGGCCCTGGGTAGGGGTTTTGCATAATATACCAAACCCTGGTTTCTTTAGTTTACCTCACCCGTTCAGAGCCGAATGCCACTGTCAGCTCGAAGAGAATAGTATAAAAGTCGATTTACTAAGATCTTTTGAAAACACTAATCAACCACATAGTACTATTATGCCGAAAAGGAAACGGTCTTAACCTTTTATAACAGATCGTATAATTAAGGCACGGGAGTTCGGTTCATCAGTGCTAGCCATGAGGAAACGACTGATGGGTGTCTTGGATGAAATTGAAAGACATATCGCAATTGAGTTACTCACTTGTGTATAATTATTGGTTTCGAAATTCTGATCCGGCTTGCGGGAAAGGTAATTTCACTATTCTATAATTTTTTAACACCTCGACAAGTAGTTACTTGTATAAGCCTCAACTTCTCAGTCTAGGTCAGGCTATCTCAGTTGACAATAATCTCCAATCACACTACTTGGTCACTGTCGTCGGTTTTTTTAGTCTTTTTTGGAGCGACTTCTGTAAGGTAGGTACCTAGATCGCCATGGTAGGTAGGTATTCATTGGAGTGCTCTATGAAATCGGTCATGATTTCATATGCGGACGGGGCTGGGGGCTGGGTGTTTAGCATAAGGTACTTACTAAGGTAACCCACGTACCTTAATCGAGCAGGTTGGACAGCCCAGGCTTTTTGCAGCCTCAATGACTGGAGTGGAGAGTTTTCCAGCGCGATGGGTGCTAGCTTCCAGGGCTTGCGATCTGACAGGGGCCATTGTGAGTGACTTTTAAGTACATGATCACAAGAATAAGCCGCGAGGCTACATAAAAAGTACACAGGCCTGTCAGTGCTGCTCGGGTTTTTTTAGTACCATGGAAGAGAACGTTAGGTTACCTTAGTAGGTGGGCTGTCAGAAATTCTTCCATAGTTAGGTACTATCTTCCCACTTGCAACTCTTCCAAATCAAAATTCCCAAACATCCAACAACTTCACCATTGACGTTCCAATCTCTTCGGCTCTTTTCTGTAATACGTACTACGATACTGCGAAATACCACAACGTCACGAATTCGTCTATAACCATTTCACCTTACATACAATATCTTTCGACCTTGAACAAATCTCGCCGTGAACCTACTGATCACCCCCCCTCAACCTTGAGACAGTGTAACTCCCAACGGCCACCATCACGAACATCGACCACTATTTCTACTAAATCGACACCGACACTACCAGCCGCAATCTATAAGCGTATCCGCGTTGCACACGATTTCTCCGATTCTCTCCCTGGTCTATCCAAGGCATCCTTACCAGGTCTTCCCCGCCCTCTATTGATTTGTCGACAGACCTATCCCATTCGGTCTTGATGGATACTAGCAACCTCTGGTCCCGCCGCACAAAGTAAGTTGCACATTCACCTACAATATGGAGTTCTCACCAATGCCTTCTTAGCACCGGCAAGCTTTCCCTCTCAACGCCCGGACAAGGGTCCAGTGGTGACTCCTTCAACCGCAATGCCTCATTCCCCAAGCGCCAAGGTGGCGATACTCCTTCGTCGACTAAACCGAACCCTTTTAATACCACACCTGGAGGTCTAGTGTCGCCCACGAGCGGTGCCTCCAGTGCCTTTGGCCTAGGCTCTGGAGCGTTTGCTTCGTTTGGGTCGGCTAAAACCCCGAAGACTTCAGCCAACCCTTTCGATACTGCCATGGCATCAGCGGTAGTCAAGTCCGGCACGAAGGACCCATCCAAGAGTACGGGTAAAGGAGCCAGCATGACTGCGATTTCTGAGAACAACCAGTCTGGGGTATCCACGGCAAATCCTTCGCATGCGTTAGTCGATTCATGGACATTTTGGTATCGACCACCGATCTCGAAGGCACACGGCTTCATCGAATATGAGAAGACGCTACACGAGATCGCAACTGTACGGACTGGGGAAGAGTTCTGGGAGATCTATCGTCACCTGAAACGTCCCTCTACACTCCCCGTTGTCTCTGATTTTCACCTTTTCAAGAAGGGCATTCGCCCGATATGGGAGGATGATGTTAACAAGAAGGGAGGAAAGTGGGTGGTCCGGATGAAGAAGGGTGTAGCAGACAGGTACTGGGAAGATCTCATTCTCAGCCTCATTGGTGATCAGTTTGCCGATGCTAACGATGATGTTTGTGGTGCTGTTCTAAGTGTTCGCAATGGTGAGGACATTCTCAGCATCTGGACTCGCACTGACGGTGGTCGAGTCATCAAGATTCGGTAAGTTTCAATGGCGTGTGATCGACTTTCTCTGATTTTAGCTAAATGGTGAACAGCGAGACGATGAAGCATGTCCTTAACTTTCCAGCAAGCACTCGCATCGAATTCAAGAGCCACGATTCTAGCATTCAACAACGAACAGCCATCGAGGAACAGCGCCGTGAAAAGGCTAGCCAACATCACCACCACGACAAGCGCCACACAGGCGGACCCTCGAAGCAGGCCGCTGAACAGTCCCATCCTTAGGAGATTGAAGTGCGCTCTTGGAAACCCATATCGGTGTAGTCTTTGTATTGTATATCATGAGTGCCTTCAAACGTCAGCGTTGAGGGGCATATTCTTTTTGCTCGATCTGTTCCTTTGTTTCCACAATCACCTTTGGGCGGAGTTGGAGAAATTTTCTGGATGGGGCTGTGATACCGTGTTTATGAGGCTTAGGGTAGGTGGACTGGACAACTAGATATGAGACATCGGCTGCGTACGACGGGCGAGGTCACGGTGATGACCTTGTTTATGAACGATGTATTACTAGCTGCGTATGATCGGGTACGGTTTGCCATAGCGTATTTCAGCGCGAGCTACAGTTAAAAGAGCGAGCTTAGGGAGCTGATATTTCTCTCCCAGGAACGAGTAAATCGGATAATCAAGTTGTGGTATTAAAATATATTGTGCATGCACGGATAGAGGCACACTATTGCTGGTATTTGCCGTCATGGGGCCTTGCCTTTGCCCTTGGGATCTCTCCTCCGTTCCCAGATCTGGAGATATGCCTCACCAAGATATAACAGCTCGCTCTGTACTTTATCAACATATAAATCTTGACAAACCACCCATTCACCCGTCGCCTTGTTTTTCAGCTGAACCTTCCATGTCTTACGTTCCTCGCCGCTGTCAACAACGTCCTCTCGAACTCGAACAGCTTCGTGAATGACATTGGCTACCAGATCATACCAGATGGGCTCACCTGGGGGCCACTCCTTGGGGTTTGGCTCAACGTATGGTGACATGTCGAGATTACGGGCGTCAAAAGTGACGATTGTTGGGTTGCGCTCAGAAACAAACTTGTTGTGGGAGAAGCGCTTGACATGAAAGGCAAGAAAGGGGGGGAGAGGGTGCATGAGTCGGTAACGCTTGCGTTGAGTGTGGTGTTCTTGAGCCCTCTGACCGTCATATTTTGTGAGAATGGTTGTCAGGGGAACTTGAGGGATGATGTTCTTTTCGAGTTCGTCCTGAAAGAGTGGCGCTGACGGGAGGTCCAGCGTCAGAAGGAGGAAGCGCACAATGTCCACTTTGACATCCGCATCTTCAAAGCGCAGTCGATCAGTAGCGTCGGCACGAGCTGTGATGGCCTGGGATTCAACCTTCATCTTACCCTGAAATGTGCGCTGGATCATGGAACTGCCAGGTTTGGTCTTGCTGCCACCGAGCCCAAGGTGGAGGTTGTTCAAGAACCAGGATAGAAAATCGACAGGATCCGACTGAGTTGTGAGGGTAAATCGCTTGTTTGAGCGAAGTGATATCTCCTGGAGAAGTTCATGAGGAGAGACGTGAGCCTTGAACGCCCTCGGATTCCAGATCTTGCGGACCAGAATGCTGCATCGCTTGACAAGCTCCGTCTTGTTCGAAAAGTCCTCGAGAAGCAGGTAGTTGCGCAATGGCGCGACATGCGCAAGAGCCTGTACTATGACGTTGAGATAGTCATTCTCCTTGATGTTGTTCATTCCCACAAATCCAGGGATGTACACTTTTCTATCAAGGGTGTAGCTGGTACGTGGTGTGCGGTCCATCTCGATAACCTCCTTCTTACTATATCGCGGATCCGACACGTACTTGATGTCGTCGAGCGCGCGGCTCATGACCTCGTACCCTTCAGGAAGGACATAGACACGCTGTGTTTCTAGATTTATATAGACGTGGTGATCCTCATCAAGCGAGTGGAAGTAAGCGTGTGATTTCGGACCACGACCTTGGAAATACTTTCCGCAGACAAGGCATGCGTAAACGTTGATGTTCGAAAGGGAAACGGAGCACAACTTCTCGAAGTCGAAGTCGAGCACGTTGCGATCGATAGTATCGAGGTAAATGTCATCATACCCGTCAGTAGGCGCTGATTGTCTTATAGGTGCTGCGGCAGTGGGGTCTTGGTCGTCCTCTTCGTTTGCGTCGTCTTCTTGCGCCATTCCACTGGTATTAGACTCGTCGATGAGTCCGTTCGAAGTACCGTTCGGTTCAGGTGAATCAATGTCATCCAATCGAGATCTCTTGGAAGCTGGCGAGGCTATACCAACAAGATCGTCGAGGGCCTCGGAGGCCTGGCGCTTTGCCATTGTTTATATCAGACAGTCTGATGGATGTAGCTCGCTTCTGTGTGTGTGTTTACGATATAATGAGTATTCGCGACCGTGGCCGTGGTCGCGTTGACGTGATTGTAGTTGAGACTTGAGGCCAGGGAAGAAAGATTCAAGATCCAAGTATGATTGTGGTTATTGGGTGGAGCCTTGAAGCTCCCGTCAGGTCCAGGCCCACTCCGGCCGTGGAGGCTACCTAAATATCCCTGTCACAACAGATGACATTGATATAGATGGGTAAAACACCTAGAAGAGGAAATAAAACTCGGGACCTTGAGCCTACCTAACTAATAAAAAGATTTAGGCAACTTAGGATAAATTTAGGATATGTTTAGGATACCTTTTATAGAGTTTATTTTATCACCCTAAGCTTAGGTCTCATGTTTTCTTGCTCCCAAAGGAATACGTCTTAGATTACCTACTACTTTAGCTATAATATAGGTAGAGGTAAGGTAGATAAGTAACATTTTGTCTATAACCTTTGTACTCCGGAATATGTCAGAATGACCATACCTAATTACCTAGCCAAATGAATGAACATGAAGGAAAGAAAACGGATATTGGGTTTGATCTATCCTGCCATAACAACATCGTTACCCGCATCCTTAATTGGGCCATTTCCATCTTCTAGCAATGGCGCCAGGTCATCCATCTCCTGCAGGGTATATTCCACCAGATAACTCTCATCAACCAACTCCTCGGTACGCTTGTAGTGCCTCTCAGTGTAAACACGAATGGCGTGCAAAACGTCCTTCAGGCTCTTCTGTCCCTTAGCTCCCTTGACAGACAAATTCGAGAACTTTGAGGCAGGATAGCTGCGAACCAGAGTCCACAAGATTCTCTGCGCCACAGTAGCTGTGCGCGCGTTCGTATTCCAATCCCGCAGCCTCAGAAGCAGCATGAAAATCTGTTCATCGGATAGGCTACCCAGTACCTCGTCCACAGCACTTAAGCCACTCAGGCTGCCCTTATCGGGGTTGTTGGTTGTAATAACTGATGTGAATAAGTTGAGAAGCCTCCCAGGGTGATTAAGCTGCAATGCAAGAATGATGGCCTCGCGGAACGAGCCAGCGTGTATGTGGTTCTCAAGCTCCTGTTCCTGCTCAATCAATTTGAGAGCAGCCTGGGATGCTGCAGCTTGAGTTTCTGATGATGTGTCCTTCCAGAAAGTGACAGTTGAGTCACCACTTCCGGACACTATAGTGTTATCCTCGGGGTGAACAGCCACAGCCCAAACACGATCCTCATGATTATCAAGTGTGCAGTCAGCTTCGCCTGAATTGGCATCCCAAACCTTGACAAGGCCATCACCACCGGCGCTTGTGAACTGGACTCGCTTCTTGGCCTGTTCTGGACCAGCGGGCATGTTCAACCATGCAACTTTCAAGACACTGTTAGAATGGCCCTCGAAAGTCCTTACACAAGTATAGCTGGCAAGATTCCATAACTTGATGGTCTTGTCACCACTGCCAGTGAGGACAGCGCCCTTTCCAGTAACAGGCCCATCCTCACCTTGGATCGCCGGCATATTGACAGGAGAGAACTGAACTGTCCAGACACCACGCCTGTGACCACGTAAGATGCCCTGAACTTCACCCTCCTCCACTGACCAAATTTTGACAGTTTTGTCTTGAGATGCGGAGGCAAAAAGTTGGCCCGAGTGGTGAACATTAATGGCGTTAATGTCTTTTTCGTGAGCCTTGCGAGTGAAGATGGCCCGAGAGCCACCCTTTTGACCCTTCTGCTGAGCCGTGCGGGGAATATCCCATTTCTTGACGGTCTGGTCTTGAGACCCTGTGATGAGGAATGAAGGAGGATGGTTAAGGGGGTCTGACCGAGCTGGCGAGGACACTGGAGGTACGCCCTTGGGCAAGGCAACAGCACCCAATGATTCAGCATGACCGGAGAAAACAGCCCAGCAGATATAGGAGTTGTTTGTTGGATCGATGCGCCAAAGACGGGCGGTGTTGTCTTTCGCTCCGGTAGCAATCCAGTGGCCTGACCAGTCGATATCAAGTGAGATGACAATTTCATCGTGACCTTTCAGCAGAGCAACATCTTGACCAAAGTAAGGGTCTGGATTCGAATCCCAGTCGGCGTCCCCATCTTGAGCCTCGGTGACTGAGACAATCCTGATGTCCTCCGAGTTTGTGGCCAAAGCAACCATCGAGCGGTCCGGAAGCAAATATCCGAGATCGATTATGTCGTCGTGTGTGCCTGATATCCTTCGGAAGGGTTCCGGAGCAGGGAGGGAGGTGGTCTCTGCCTTTCGGGGAGGTCTATATAGTGCAAGAGTATGATCAACCTGGACAAGAAGAATAAAAGGGAGACCAGGGCGGTAAATGCCAGACACAATCCCTTCCTCTTCACTCTTCGCAGATTGCTGGGGAGTGATTTCCTTGCCCATATCCGTATCCCAGATGCGAAGAGAACCATTGGCGCCAGCGGAATAAGTCAAGCTTCCATTTTCAATAAAGCCAGCCGCCTCGACCAGTTCGAGGCAAGGAACAACTTTGCGAATCTTCCAGGATCTAGCGTCCCACCAGGTTATGGTCTTGTCTCTGCCTGCGGTAACAAGAGCGTTTTGTTCTGGGGAGTAGTCAAGACCTTGGATATCCGAGACGTGCGAGTCCAAATTGGCAACGCAACTACGCTTGTGCAGGTCCCATACGCGGACCTTTCCATCTTGTTGGCCGCATGACAGCCGGAAATTGACAGTGCTTGACTCCTCCTCTTCTTCATCGGGCTCTTCTTGACGCTTGGTTTTCATGCCCTTCCTTGAATGACTGTCGCTCGGCCGAGCGGCAGCTTCGAAGAACAGGAGCGCTGATACCAAAACAGAAGAACCACGGAAAGTATGAGTAACAAAGCCACCGATGATATCCCAAACCTTGACAGCTCCATCGGTTCCTCCGGTGGCCAACAGGGTGCTGGTCCTATCAACTGCCATAACGACGACTGGGGTAGTGTGTGCTTTCACTGTCCTTGTGAGTGTAGCGTCAATAGTTCCGTCTTCTTGTGATACTCTCAAAGTGTATATTCTCATGGATAAAGAGCGAGAGCATATGATAAGGTGAGACCCAGAGGGTGTTACTATAATCAGTATCAGTTGCTTGCACGTTTGAGCGATCTTTTGGAGACGGACAAGTTAATGTGGAAATGAGCTCTCCATCCTGAGAAAGTCAGTCACGGTCTAATGTGATTTGCACGTGGTCCTTACACCCTCAATTTGAGCCAAATGCTTCCCGTTTGTAGGATCTGTAAGAACTGCATCCTCGCCGAGAACTGTGGCTAGAATTCGTGCGCTATTGTCAATAGCTACTGACCCGCCTGTGAATATGGGGCGTATGACATGGTTTACGTCAAACGTGGTCTTCAACGGCTGCTTATTTGCCATTGTATTGTTGTGATTTTGAGTTAACAAACATTCGATGTAAAGAATATCATGGGTCTGCGCATGAGGTTTCCTAGTAATTTTTTTTTTGGCGCCTTGTTAGAGACATACATTTGATTGGCTTTCGGGCGCATTAGCTCATCTACACCAGCCACATGAAACGCCACATCTTCGTTCATCGGGTTAGCCGTCATGACTACAGTTGAACGACCGTTGTTCATTGCAGCCAAGATAAATTCATTCGGCAAATCGTCGACACGCTGGGAGAGCTCGCCCACGGAACTTATAGGGCGCAGGTGACTTAAGCCATATCATAAACTGTGCATGAAGCGACACATGCCCGCCTTGGGCTCGATGAGTGCGTACTTACCTTCATCATGGGAATGCAGGGCCCCTTAACTGCGCAAGCGCTTGTAAGACATCCTTTAGCTTCAGCCGTCGATTGTTGCTCTCGAGTTACTGACACTGTCAGGGCCGGTCTCCTTATGACGATGTTGTTGAATGGGATGATGATCATGACGAGCCACCAAATACCAACGACTCTGGTCAACAATATGACCATCGAGGCCGTCCCATCAACCCTGAAACCAAAAGAGTCAACAGAGACATCATTCGTTCCCATAATGAAGTTATGCTAGTTATTGGGGTCGCTGAGCAAGAGAATCCAACTACAAATCCAGAGGCCGAGTCTGATAAACGTCATGCCATGTATGAGGATGACGTGGGTATTAACCTTGCCTTCTCAGCCCTTCGTTGCGTGGACGCTGCCGGTGCCTTTGGGCTCGATGGCTTCCGTCAGCGAGTTTTGGTATGTTTTGCAAACACTTTCTGTCCCATGTACTAACTAGGTGCCTTGCCATTGCAGATTTACAAACGCTATTCTCACATCCCGTTTTGGGATTTGTATGCACAATCCCGAAGTACCTTTTCTATCTCCCAAGATCTTCTGCCTGGTGCGTCTGTCAGTCTTTTCAGTAATTATATCGACCGACAAATTGCTCTATTGTGGCGTGACAGGCCCGACAGGGTGTTTGCTCGTCGACTGTAAGCCTTTTCCCCCAAGCCAGTTATTAAACTTCGCAGCTTACAAGCAGTAGAGCCCATGAAGTCTGGTCATACGTTCGGGTTCATCTAGAGCTATACATTGCTCTGCAACGGCTTGGCCTGGCCTCAAGCACTAACTGGCTCCCAAGCCTATCCTTCTTCGTCCCATTTACTCAAGATTCACCAATTCCGCCCCCCCCACCAGCGAAGGACCTGTCTTTCCAGTCTCTTTTACAATGGGTTGGAGGCCTATGCATATGTTCGACGCCGTTTCTCGTCTGGATAATGTCTCAGAGACTTATCCGTGACTGGAGACCCCAAATTTGGGCGAGAATATTTCGGTGGCTTCCGAACACTGGTTCTCTCCCTGGCGTGACTAACAGCTGGATGCAAGCCGACAGGTCTGGCGACAGATCA
Organism: Fusarium brevicatenulatum; assembly: GCA_013363135.1. Lineage (NCBI taxonomy): Eukaryota > Fungi > Ascomycota > Sordariomycetes > Hypocreales > Nectriaceae > Fusarium > Fusarium brevicatenulatum. The sequence continues at coordinate 16,491 of JABEEJ010000511.1, read as the reverse complement.
GAGCACCGGCGTGCTCGGAGCACAATCGATGATGTTTCGCCTATACGACCGATCGATGGACAAATGCCCCACGATACGGGCCCAGTAGAAGCTGTTCGGCGGCCAAGTACTTTCTCAGCGCGTGGGGATGACTATGCAACTGACGAAGAAGATAATGAAGGCCTTAGTGCGACCTTAATCAGCTTTGATGTCGAAGCCACAGCCGAAACCAGCGAAGCACCTCCTGGACTCTGGAGCGCTGAACTAAGACCAAGCGTTGAAGCAAGGGGAGCACTTCTGCCTACAACCACTTACTGCGATACAATGCTGACGCAGCTGCCCCCTTTGATTGCATCACACATCTTTACTGATGCCGTTTTGAGATTGGTGACTGCACCGTGGGAAGCAACCGCTCTGCGGTTGATGGCCCATAGTCTCCGTCAACGGTTTAACCTCCCAACTCATGACTTTTGTGAAATTAATATTCTCAGTCATCTCGATTTGACATTCGCTATCAACTTTTTGAGTACTCAAGTGCTGCACTTAGCTTTATGCGGAGAGGTTTGGGCAGCCTTCACGACAGTGGCCACAGTCTTACACACAACCCCTGACGAGTGGCGGGAGGCCGAAGCCGAGGACCAGGAGAAAAGACAAGATTGGACAGGTGAGAATGTTTAGCCAAGGCCCGATAACTCCAGGCCTTCGTACCGCACAGCATATATCAGAATGCAACTGTACAATATGAACGACTTGAACATGAATTCCACATGTTTAGTCAACACTGCGTGGTTTCCATATAGACTTACTTGCGTTCTTTGATGCGCTCAATCGGGGACTTCCTGGCCTATCTGGGGAACAGGCCTGGCATTGGATGGATTTCTTTGCCCCAATCGTTACCGTCAAGCCCTCCAAAACGTGTGGCACGAAGAGAAAGGCTAAATGTTTGCATGAGACCTTGCGTTGCAGCCTTGGACTGGCTAAGAAAACACGATGCATGGATGTTTCAAAAACAACTACCATGCCTGACTGAAGGCCTACGCGACTATGGCTGAACTTGATGCGCTGCATAGTGGGGATGCACGCAGAGGCTAAGATACCGGGAGAAGGGCGTTGAATATGGATGCATTGTCAAGGGAACCTTGCTATTTGATGCGTTACAAGAAGTCACATACTACCTATCGTCTGACATGTATATGTTGGATAGCTAGAATATACACAGCAATATAAGGTAGTGTGAAAACCATCACATCTTTCTTAGATTAGTCTCATATCGAATTCCATCAATCTGCTCATATCATGGAGTTACTGTTATAAGTGTCAATTGCAAAGTTATTCAACGAGAACCAACGAAATTATTCCAGACTTGCACAACAAAAAAACATATATCGAGGGGTTATTGTGAGCATTGACTTATCTCGATACGGATAGACCGTCTTGGGAGGAAAGAAAACCCAAGATCCCGATCCTAAATAAATAAAAAGGCTTAGACAATACAGCATAAGTTTAAGATGCCTTTTACTGGGTCATAACAACACTTTGGATCAAGGTCTGATATTTTCTTGCTCACCGAGGACTGGGAGGAAACAAAGAGTATATACTAAGTTCCAGAACAGGACCAGTGAGTGGTCTTAGAGGAGCTGTATACAGCGTACATAAATAGAATATCCGATTATGGTTCAAAGACATACTTATAATCAGAGGTAAGTAGTACAATCTATATCACTTATAAACTGGGGTGCTTCTAACCGGCATAGCATTGAGCCTCAATTGTACTCAACAGTAGACGAGCAGCAAAGCTAGCACAATAATACGATGCAGATGCGGTACAACTTGTTCCATATAATTGTTAGACCAAGCCAAAACTCGGGGAACTCCTTGCTATTACAAGGTCTTCCTACGGTATATGACTGACTAACAATAATGCTCACTAATTTCCTTGTCGTAGATCCTGGTTTAAAATTCATGTCTATAACCGTGTAGCTTCCGTCATTTCTTGCCCCTCCTGATCATGTTAACCCCCACCTTGACTCTTTTTGATGATGACGTTTCAACTGCTACTTCAATTTCCGAACCAACCTTATTAGCAACCACCCGAACCCTATAACTGAAAATTCACTTCAAGAATATCAATTGTCCTGCAAATTATTGAGTAATGTCTGAGCGTACTGTCCTTATAACCGGCGCTACCGGCCTGCTGGGTCGCGAGGTCGCTACAACGTTCGGTCTCAAGAACTGGAATGTCAAAGGCACGGGCTATTCTCGCGCAGATGGAGTCAATACTTTCAAGATCAATCTAAGCAATGAGACGGAAGTGGGAGAGTTTCTGGATGAGACCAAGTTTGCAGTCCCTCCCCTCTATCAATGCTGTGCCAGTAGACTGACGTTACTATCTACCTCCAGACCACAGGTTATTGTCCATTGTAAGCTACCTGGCATGTTTCATTCGTACAGAGACTAACCAATGACGCACGAAAGGTGCTGCTCAAAGGTTCCCAGACAAGGTCGATAAAGACCCCGAAAGTGCCCGTGAACTCAACGTCGCTGCGACCAAGGCACTCGCTAAGCTGGCCGCGGATAGAGGCATATTTGTCATATATATATCAACCGACTACGTGTTCCCCGGTACGCCCGGGGATGCTCCGTATGAAGCCGATGCCAAGCCTCAGCCTACCAATCTTTACGGCCAAACGAAGCTGGACGGTGAGCGAGCCGTCTTAGACACGCTGAAGCAGGTTGGAAAGGAGGACCTGGGTGTCGTTCTTCGAGTTCCTGTCCTCTATGGGAACGCTGAGACGCCAGCCGAGAGTGCGGTCAATGTTCTTATGGATGCACTATGGAAGGCACAGACACAGGGAGCTGAAATTAGCATGGACCACTGGGCAATACGCTATCCTACGAACACAGAAGACATTGGTAGGGTATGCCACGGTATGTCTCACTCTACTTTTGACCACCAGGTTTCAAACCAAGGTGTCATTTGAGCTAGTCTTGCCAAAACTCCTTGAGGGCAAACAAGTGCGCGAGAAAATTCTGCTGACATTAGGTCCAGATATTTCCGTCAAGTACCTCGATGCTCCAACTAAGGAGCGATCTCGTCTTCCCCGAGTTCTCCAGTTTTCCTCGGAGGATCGAATGACGAAGTATGAGATAGTGACACTATTTGGTGAGATAATGGGCCTGTCAACGGAAGGGATTAAGCCCAACACGGAAGGGAATGACCCAAATGCCAGTGTACAGCGACCTTATGACTGCCACTTGAGCACAAAGGCGCTAAAAGATCTGGGAATTGATGTTTCAACCTGCGACTTCAAAGGCTGGTGGAGACGTGAGGTTCGCGCATTTCGCAAGTAATAGGGAGCACTGCCAGCAAGGATCGCTGCATTCCGGTGTGGGACATGTATTCTTAAGAGCAAAAGTTTCAGATGAGACGATGTGTTCCCTTGAGTCGTGCTCGGTGGAAAAAGGGAGCATGTCTTGGGCGCAGAACATGACTGAAGACACGACGTATGAAGAAACCAGACCGCAAAACTATCGCTTCATTATTTCATTCGCTGGACTGAAGAATGATAAAAGACGACTATAGAAAAGTCACGGCTTGGTCATGTCTTTGTCAGAACATAGCGGGATATCAACTCAGCACGTTTATTGTTGGGAACTCTTTAACACCTTACTAGTATATAGTACCTACCTACTTAGGCAGTGTTTAAAGCATCTACCTTAACCAGGTGCCTATCCATGACGATTTACCTACCGTAGGTCGCTAAGTAGTTTATTGAGACATGCAACTCCCCTTGCACTATGTAGCTGCTAGCAGGACTCTAAAATACGTTTTGCGGCGGATGAAACAGAGCTGGCGTTCACACGGTCGCAAGCCGCCATGTCTAAAAGCGCTATCTTCATCAAAATCGACAATTTTTTTCTCTCTGTAAATCCGTCCCCATCCTGGGAAGTATCTTTGTGTCCTAACACTGGAATGAATGTTCAAAGGGAGCAAGTTGCACCTCGGCCCTTAAAAGCCTGGCCTCATACCAGAGACTCGCCTCTTGCACCTATCCACATACCATTGCTGCAATTGAGCGGGCTTTTATTACATTAACGAAAATAGAGCTTTGTCTAGGGATGAGTCTGAAATAGCTGGTCTGCACTTTCTCGTCAAGTCATGTGGTGCTTGCTTCTGTTATCCATTATTATGGATGCCGACTCCCGCCCCCTTCGGCGCCCTCGCCTTGGATTCTCGTCGACTGCTTGTTTGAATTTCAAATTGCAAAAATTATGGCCGCTGGTTGCTCTCCTTACAGCATCTTCTTTGGAAAACTTACACGATCAGCTTAACTCAAGCTCTTATTCCAATATCAGCAATCAGCATTGTTCACCTGGTGTGAACGCTTTTTGAGTTTCGGTCTCGTATTATCTGCAAACGAAAGCAATCGTTTTCTGATCATCGAATTGGAAATTCACGTTCTCATGGATGCTACTAAAATCCATCGGCTTTTCTTCTCGGTCGTCGTTTCCTATCATTTCTCAGCTTCCTTGGAGTAGACATAACTGATACGAAAACGCCCTCATACCCAAAGATCAACCCTGTTGGCGATCTTAAGCGACGGCCTGCCCAATCTTCTTGCAACAACGGATCGATCCGAAAACCTTGTTGGACGCTTCAGGTCCTCGAAGGGTCCGATAGGGCTGCATCAGTGCTAATCAAGGGTCCATTCACCACTGCAGGAACAAGTTCGTTAGCGGCAGCACCATTAATATGTCGTCGTCAGTGGCGGTCGCGACTGCCCCATTGCAATTTCATGACTATCCGTACTTGCAGTTCCCAATCAATGATACAAAACCACCAATACCGGACTTCTCGAAATATAGAAATTTACGCGGGAAAAGTGTGTGTGCTGAATCTCGAAAAACATTTGAGGTTTATGCCGACCCGCCATCAGAAGGAGCCCATCTTGCCGAGGGGGATTGTTACCCACGACTTGACTCACCAACATTAGTCCCGCGAAGCGTTCGACGCCGGTCCAGGAGTGTGACTTCGTTATTAACTCTATCCCGCGAACGAAAACTTATTGAGCCGGTGGTCCCAGCGCTGCCGTCCCCCTCAGTCTCGGTTTCAGTTGGCAATCGTGGAGTCGGGTTCTTGAAAGGCCTCGCGGAGAGTGTTACAGGGGTCATTGGTAGCCTCTCTCCACGAATTGCGGCCAGCGCTGATAATGACAATGGGCCCAATAGGCGCCGTCAGGATTCGTTGTGTTCCGTGCCTTCGATCATTCGCTCCCCGGTTCCGTCAGTATTGGTGTCGCCGTGTGCACAAAGCTTCGCTGGCGCATCAGGCAATTTAAACTTAGCTCCAGCAGAGTCTCAGACCGCGCCGTCGCCCGCTGTCCCGCCCGGCCCCAGTAGCCCCCTGGCAAGTCCGTTATATGTTCTAACGCCTAAAACTACGAACATCCCACCATTCCTTTCAAACTTAGCTTCGAAACCTCTACCTCTACGATCTCCAAATTTGAACCAAGAATTCTCCCGCAGCACTGCGCATCTTGCTGGTCGTGACCGCAGCCGTAGCCGCAGCCGCAGTCGAAGTCGAAGTCGCAGCCACAGTCGTCCCCGGGGCCCAGACTTATTCAAACCCCTTCCACCGACACATGCCTTTGATCTGCCAGCTCCAGAATCACCTATACTTCGTACCGTGCCATCTGCGAGCGATATTGCCAGATTTAAACGTCGCAATCTACACGCCTTGCGAATCAATACTGAAACTGCTGAACGCGCTGCAAAGATCGAACGAGAGGACCTTGAGCGCGAGGAAGACGAGTCTGAACGCCTAGCCGACATAGTTGCCCGTCTTGAAGCTGAGACTGATCGTATCCTCGCCGAGCAGAAGAAACGCGACCTAGCCCGCCGCCGGGCGCAACTGCCGACTCCGTCCCCTAAATTTCCACGGTTTCTTGTTCTTGACAAGTTTTCATTTCTCTATCGCACTCGGCGATCGAATGCTCTGACAAGCCAAGCCGGTACGCCAAGCCCAGGGGCACCAGCAGTCTTTTCTCTTGATCTCAGCCGGCCTACCAGTCCTGACGAATCTTCATCCCCAGGAAAAATGAGTTTCATAGAACAAGGTGGTAAAGGTATCGTGCCAGGCACTGACGCCCCAACTTCGGCCAGCAATGGAGGTGAGAGAGTAAGTTGTATCCCTGATCCTTAAGTGTGCTCATTCAGATTCTAACATGATTTTTCGCTGCAGCGCGTGTGCGTACGATGCCTGTCATCAGTCATCAATCTTCCTGTCAACACTGATACCTCTCCTGTTGATATCCTCTACTCGACCGCCAACCTGACCAGCCATGATATCGATCCCAAGGCCAGCGTACTGATCGAATGCTACGTTGAACTTGGTCTCGAACGGCGCCTTCGCCGTTACGAAAGAATTCGTGACGTTATGAATTCTTGGGATCGTGACCAGCAGAACTCTCTTCTTGTTGTCACCAATGATATCTCACAAACCGATGATCCTGATCTCGATATGAAGTCTGTGCCACGAACACCAAACCCTCCCCCAGGCTTCACGCTGCAAATGTACCACTCTTCCAGGCCAGGCAAATGGAACAAGCGATGGATCACCTTGCTGGAATCCGGTCAGATGTTTGCTTCCAAGAAGCCTGATTCAAAGGCTTCGGACAAAGACAGTACTGTCCTGTGTCATTTATCAGATTTTGACATATATACCCCAAGAGAGAGTGAGGCCAGGCGTCATTTAAAGGCCCCCCGGCGCTTTTGCTATGCTGTTAAGAGCCAACAGAAGACGTTCGTTTTCCCAAATGGGGAGAATTTTGTTCATTTTTTCTGCGCTGAAGACGGAAAACTTGCCAGGCGTTTTCTCGAACTTGTGCAACGTTGGCGAAGCTGGTATCTGGTCAATAAGCAGGTTGACTTCGGGAAGAAGGACAAGCCTCCACAACTTGCCATGCCACTAGAAAACGACACGGTTCCCAAAGCCATTTCCAGATCGAAGAGTTCTGCCGCATATAAAGGGCATAGTACGCAGGTTTCCGTTGACGAGACGCCATACACCATCGGCGCTTTCCAGCCACTTCTTGATATGGACCGCTTTGATAAACCCCTGGAGGAGTTCGGCAAAGATCTAGAACAGGACAAACAAAAACATGGGGATCCCGATACTGAGTTTAGAAGTGGACTCGTCCGGAAGGCGACCTGCAAACAGCCAAACATTCTAACAAAGTCTAAATCAATACATCAAAAGCATAGATCACCGCCAACGCCTCGGGACGAGGCGCAATTCTCTTCTACGGGGCTTTTGGGTCAAGTATATGAAGAGAAACGCAAGATAGCTGAACGGGCGCTTGTCATCGGCCCCCCTCCCACCAACGCGGCTTTCACAAAAGGAGCCTCGCTCCTGGGTCAAGGTTATGAGCAAAAGCGCAAGATTTTTGAGCGAGCGCCTGTCAACAACAGTGTTCCTTCAACGAATGCCGGTTTCACAGAGGGTCCTTCACTTCTCAACGGTGGTGTCTCGCCAACGTCTCCTAATGAGAATATGGCAGATTCAAAATCATGGTTTCCTTTGGGAACAGATCAGTCTTCTCAGCCACGCTACCGTAGCCGATCCGTCCGAGATTCCAATAGGCGTCCTACCACGTCTGAGAAGGTCCCAGATATGCCCCAGCCGCTAGTCAATCTTACCAACAGCTTCCCTGAGCCGCCTCACTGGCGCGAGAATAAGGGTCATGGTGTAAAAGCACCAGCCGGCGGTCCCTTAATCAGTCTCGCTACCGGGGGATCGACAAACAATTCATTCAACACTCGGAGTGCCTCTGGTCTTGTTGGGCAGTCTCGGCCTCTGCCCTCTTCCTCGTCTATGACTGTTGGTAGCCGTCCTCGGAGTCGGTCTATCGCAGGAACTCAACAATCGCCTAGCCATGCTCCCCCTGTTCCTCCTTTGCCAATCCGATCGTTACGTCGAGAGAACACTGCGCCGCTCGAACAGTCTCGTGGCCGTGATCCTCGTCCGCGAGAGCCGTTGATCAATCGAGCCGGGACGACGGGCTTCTCGTCAAGGAATTAAACAGAGGCCGGAACCTTGCTTACTTTCGCAAACGATAGGTTATTGAGGATGATACCAAAGGATTATGTAGTTATGTCCATCATGTCCAAAGAACAAACGTCCCTCAATCATGACTTTGTGGCCTTCTTGACGAATCAGAATATTACATAGTACTGGTTTGAGTGAATAGGAGTGGAAGCGCCAAAGAGAAAGCAGTGCCGGGTCCGGGCTGGGATTTGCGATTTATGTCTGGTTATGCCGTATTGTGTTCCTTTTTGGCGTTTTCTCGGAGTTTTTGTTTTGTATGACTTGTTTCTTGATCTTCTATATATCCTCGAGCAAGAGCAGAAGCTCGTATTGGTACAAGATGGCGGGTTCCATCATTACCTTGAAGAGTGGGTTCACCATACGTTTATGATATCAGCAGCTATCTTCTTCATATCTTCTCAATCTGATTACTTGGTTCATCGTACGTGCCGCTGGTCTATACGGAGGTGACACATCTGCCACTTTCGCTTTGAAAGCAACCTTTTGGAATTTGGTCGTCTATCGTACCCTTTCTTTTGCAATAATGTATGGATATGATTCAATTCAGAACTTTTAGTTTACTTGCTGCGCTTGTAGATCTTGGCAAGGAAGGCCTCGAAAACAGTTTTCTTGAGGCCATCGTTCTCATCGATGTTAGCAATGCGCTCACGAATCTGGCCGACAACTTTTTCCTCATAGTCGAGATAACGCTGCTCGAGATTGAGGTCATCGTAGAGCTTTTTGACGACCTTCTCCTTGTCATCGTCCTTACGGCCATAGTTTTCCTCAAGAATCTTTCGCTGCTCAGGGGTTGCTACGGCTAGGGCCTGGTTGACGAGCCAAGAGCACTTGTTATCTTTGATGTCAGTGCCGATCTTGCCTATATGCTCAGGCTTGCCGAAGTTGTCAAGATAATCATCTTGAATTTGGAAGTACTCCCCGAGAGGAATGAGGATATCCTCAGCTTGCTTGAGGTTGCTGGGAGTGGCGAGGTTGAGCTGGTGAAGGGCGAGAGCGACGGGGAGGTAGAATGAGTAATAGGCGGTCTTATAAATGACGATGAAACTATACTTCTCAAGAGAGAAGTTATCGAGGTTGACATTGTCTTCAGGAGCGGTGAGGAGGTCGCACAGCTGGCCGAGCTCGGTCTGAAAGGTGGTCTCGTGGAAAAGCTCGATAAGATCGACGTAGGCGGGGTGAGAGCGGAAGTACTTCTTGAGAAGCGTGTAAATGGCGGATTCAAGCATGAAAGCGTCGTTGATAGCTATCATGCCAACACCCTCCTGGCGATACCAACAGGGCTGGCCACGGCGGGTAATGCTCGAATCCATGATGTCGTCGGAGACGAGAAAGAAGGCCTGAAGGAGCTCTGTCATCCAGCCAAGCGTAGCAGCTTGGAAGTACTGCTCCTCGGTAAGAGGCTTCTCGAGGAGGAGGGAGACCGAGTCGGGGACGGACATGCCGCGGTTGCATTTTCCACCGAGAGGGTTCACTTCGAGAGACTATGAAGCAATGTGTCAGTTCAAATTAGAACTCGATCGATACTGATGAACAGCTTTCATTTTATACTTACTCTTTTGTACCAGTCGAGCTGCTCTTGAGGCAGCTTGTAGGAGCGGGCATGGTCGAGAAGAGCCTCCTCAAGCTTGGGGTAAACGGAGTTGAACTCCTCCAGGGTGGTTTGTTGAGCCATCTTTGCTGAATCGTGTCAAGTGAACTACGTGTGCGCGCTGGAAAGGAAAAGTAACCTGGAGAGTCCTTCTTTGGAAAGGAGACGAAGAAGGGAAATGAAACTCGGAAGTGAGAATGACAGACTGATCTTCGGGACATGTACGATAATTACCGGGCAATTATCTATTAATCTCAATAGACTGGCGGGGTCTTTTTAATAAGAGTGGAGGGGATTTGCTCAGTGCCCCTCTTCCCTTATTTGCGAATTGGAGCAAGAGGACTGTGGACGCTTTGATTTGCTCGGTGAAGCCAAACAAAGAAAGACACCGGCTAAGAACAGTGAAGGGGTGGGGCACCCTGGGCACTAACTACCTAGACCAGCCTAATCAAGCTGCTCTCACCGCCCGGCAACCCCACCTAGCCCAGTATGGATCTGGTTTAGTACCTTACCGGGCTACCACCAATCTTAGAAGATACCTACCCTACTACCTAGGTATACCTTAGGTCGGTGGTTGACGAAGGAAGCGAACACGGAACTCAACCTTGGAGGATTTACGATATGGCGTGCAACTACCGAGACTGATATATGTATTTAATCTTAAAAGGATACACATTTATTAAAGTCGTCAGTGGGACCTGAAGGGCTCAACCGTGAGACCCCAAGGATCCGTTGAAGTTATTGATAGTACCGTATCTGGCAGAAATCCAATAGCTGGGCGAGAAACGACAGACTAGTACGAAATTATTGGTTGTCTGAAGTTGGATGCTGTTGTCATTGGAGGGTCAGAGCTTTTGACCAGACGGGAGGTATCTGCTTCTGAAACTACTAGGTATCCTTCCTACAGACAATGTCCAGGGGTCCTACATTCGAAGCATTATCTAAATCCTTGAACTCTTAACGCCATGTCCTTCCATAGGTGCCTCGATCAAGCCTAACGGTTGGCTTCTGCTTTATATTGACTGATCCCTTGTGGCACAACATACTTGATCCGATCATACCACTCCGTATCATTCTCTTGAATCACGGCCAATGCATCCAGCAGCGCTCTCTCCGATGCACCATCCCTCATCATCACCACGATGCACGCTGTGTTGAGCTCTGCGTTGCGAAACCCTTGGACAAAGGTTTCCACATCGTACATATGCGCGAGTCGAGTATGCGTCGGCGTACTGTCCAATTCTCTACACTTCTGGATTGGCGTAGATTATCAATAACGTCTCATCGACGACGGCTGCTGACATGCATCGGATAGAGCAATCTGCACATGTACATACCTGGCAGTCCTGGCACCTCGCTCCCACCGACTTGACATAGTTGTTACACTTCCTACTACCCCAACGATGGCTGCAAGGCCAATGCATCTTGGTTTGTGAAGTCTTCTTCTTTCGTGTCTCAACCGGAATATTTGATACGTCGGTGTTGTTGACGAGTTCACTGTTCTCTTGATGTAAGCTCAGCTAGAACTTCAGTTCACTTGTCGAATAAATGCCGTGTGCACTCGCTCTTATACTATATTTCGCTCGGTGACGAAGCTCGACACGGTAATGATTCGGTTCGCACGTGCTGCAGAGGATTGTGCGAGGTTGTATCGGACACTCATTTTGTGAGACTTCGCTGATATTCGCAGCCGTTCGAATGCCGTGGTACATGCTCGTTGACGGGAAAAGCTAGCTAATGCACCTGTGCAAGAGAGTCAAGTGCTGGATCTGTGGCTTTTGACGAAGGCGAAGATGTGCGGAAACACCGCCATGGCCCTACACTCTCTTTGAAGGGCAAAGTATGAGTAGCAGTAAGCTGTGAACTATTCGACGCTGACTCGATCATCAAGGCGCTGCCGGGTCTGGCTGCCGAAGCCTACTCAGAGGAGATGGGTGGTAGAGGCCGGCCATCATGACTCGATGAGTCCCGGAATAGAGTTGACAGTTCAAACGTTACTCACTAGAGCCTATGTTTGAAGTACAACGGTGCAGGAGTCATCTTCTAGACTGCTTTAGAGCATTTATTACAAATTTGGCGCTCCCATAAGCTTGCGCCGGCATCCTCAACAGTACCTATACACAGTATTCACCTCCTCCTAAGTCTCGGATGCCTCTTCAACTCAGCATGCCACACTAAGCTCGGGTACAACAGCCTACATGTCTATTTCATCCCTGGCTCCCAGTTCTTGTCCAACTTTTCTTCCCTCAGTCTCTCAAGGCGTTCCGTCAAATTATTGTGCGTCCAATGCATAGGTCCCCTATCCCGCGCCGCCTCAAGTGCGTCGCAAACCGCGTGGTAGACTTCACCAAAATTACGAAAAATGTAGTCAAGTGCAGCAGTAAGAAGATTGTCCACGTTGTACCTTTTCTTTGCCTTCTCGATGTACTTGTTGACCCGTTCGTACGTGATGCCATCCATGTCGCGATATTTATCAAGTAAGTATTGCGCAAACTCGATGTGGAGATCAGATGCCTTCACCTCATTGTCTCCAAACTGCCTACCCATTCTCTTGGGAGTCAATTAGAATGTGAAACTCTTGGAGCGGCATTGTCCATGGGGTGAGTGCTCGCGGATGGATTGTCCTTACCTCGCAGTCAACGCATATGCTTTTCTTGAGGAACACATAGTTGGGGCACTTGACTTCTGGTGTCCAACACACGATGCAAGGGAATATCCGAATAGCTCTGTTGATATTCATTGTACTCCTCCCAGCGACCCTAGAAGATTGATCTCAAGTTTGAGCAATTCTCAGGTAAGGTTGTCAAAGGTCGGAAAGGTGCGAAGTAAGATGCTCATGCGAATGAAGAGTGAAAAGTTCTTATGGTAAATGAAGTATTCATCGTCTTTATAGACTCGATCGATATAAGTAAGGAGAATCTGATCATATTAACGGCGATAAAGCCTGGTTTTTATCCTTCATTCACCCATGTCTTCTAGTATATCTCCATCGGTTAAGCTAGCAAACAATTTCACACAGAAATGAATAAAACTCTGTATTCATAAATGCCTTGATAAAAAGCTCGAGTGGTTGCACCAAGATTTCGGAGTATTGACTGATCTTACTTTCTACTGGCGCTGCTGTCGTACAGCATCCAACGTTTAAAATGAGTGTAAGTGGATGGAAGGGAGGTGGCTGCAATATTGGTTCAATGGCTCACGTTTAAAAAAAATAAAAATAAAAATTCTTGCACATCGTCAGATCCAGCCATGCCCTTGACGGATCCAAATTTTAAATTGTGTGTAACAAGTGACGGTTCAAGTTCAACGGTTCTGATCCATACCTACCTACCTGGCGATATTCTTTTGTGTTGCCTTTGTTGTACCCATCATGCATAGTGCGGATCTACAGTGTCCTTTGGGGAAAGCACTGTCTATGATGCGCGCCCCAAGTTGTTGACATGATGGGTTGTCAATGCTTCGTGGTCATGCTCATGACACCTCCCAACTTCGCATTGGGACCGCCAACAACGCCCGTAAGCTGGCTATAACTCACCAGGTAGCGGCCTTCGTAAAACTCAATTCAGTGAGTTCCCACTGGTAGAGCATAGGCGTTCCCAACTTCGTGCCGCGACCGACTCCCTGCTGTCAATAGCTACCCCACCAACGAACAAAACAGCAAAAGATGGCACTCAGCGTCCATGAGATTTCCCAGTTACGTGCTGCCTTGCAAGATGCCGTCGTCAAATGTTCAGAGAGATGCTTGTATCAGTCGTCAAAATGGTGATCAGTTTCACCAACCTATTATTAACCACGGCGCATGAACTAACGTTGTTAGGGCTGCTGAACTGCTCAATGCGCTCCCCGAGATCGAAGAAGACGAAGAAAATATCAACCCTTCAGATCCCGGACACACCTCTCCGATATTCGCTGCAAACAGCGATCCAGAAGAAGCAATTCTGGAAGCCAAAGAGCTTAGCAAATATCTCCTAGCCAAATCTCTCTTTGACTGTCGAGAATATGACCGTTGCGCCGCTGTGTTTCTGCCCGACTCCCTCCTTTCAAGTGTTCTTGCCTCGCGTATAGACAGCACTTCAGCATCCACCACCGCTGTAAAGGGGAAGGGGAAGGCGTCCAGCGCTTCATCTGTGATGCCACTTCCAAAGCTCAGTCAGAAGAGCCTGTTCTTAGCACTGTATGCCAAGTTCATGTCCGGGGAGAAGCGCAGGAACGAAGACTCCGAGATGGTTATGGGCCCTCAAGATCTTGGTACAGTGGCCAATAAGCAACTACTTGTAATCGGTCGATTCTTAGCAACTTGGTTCGAGGAGAGGACAACGGAAGACGATGAGGTATTGGGAAGCCAGGGATGGCTCGAATATTTGTGGGTGCTGTTCTTGTTGATTTAGTGTTGATCGACTAATCACAAACTACAGGTATGGCATGGTGCTAGCCAAAGAGAAGAACGATGACAAGGCACTGGAATATTTTATTCGAAGCGTGCACAAGTACACCATGAATTGGGGCTGTTGGTTGGAAATGACGTCGTTAATATCTCGAGTTGAAGATGTGAGTCTCCCATGCAGTATCATGGCTTCTTTTCAATCGCTAACACCTTCCAAGTTGAATCGGATATCCAGACATTGTCCCCAGAATATTGTCTCTTACATGTTCCACCTGCACACCTCTCTAGAACTCTACCAACAAGGGCCCGGTCTGGCCAATTCTCTTGAACAACTTCTCTCGATATTCCCAACATCCTCATTCCTTCTCACATGCAATGCACTCCTAGCATATCACGCCAAGGACTTGATGGCTGCTGAACAGCACTTTACTCGACTGCTGGCACTCCATCCGCATCGGCTAGATTCTCTCGACCATTATTCTAATATTCTCTACGTTCTCAATCTTCGTCCAAAACTGGCTTTCCTGGCACACCTATGTTCCAGCGTGGACAAATTCAGGCCCGAGTCTTGCGTGGTGATTGGGAATTATTACTCTTTACTATCGATGCATGAGAAGGCTGTCCAATATTTCCGTCGTGCGTTAACGCTGGACCGGTCATGCTTGTCAGCATGGACGCTAATGGGTCACGAATATGTTGAACTTAAAAACACCCATGCGGCAATCGAGTCGTACCGCCGTGCAGTTGACGTGAACCGCCGGGACTATCGGGCCTGGTATGGTCTTGGTCAAACATACGAGATGCTGGAGATGCATACATACTCATTATGGTACTACAAAAAGGCTGCTGGTCTACGACCATGGGACGGAAAGATGTGGATGGCTGTAGGCTCATGTCTACAAAAGATGGGCCGAGAACGGGATGGCATCAAAGCCTTAAAGCGAGCTTTACTAGCTGATGCTTTCTATGACGTGGGGAGCAGTTTTGGTAGCGGTGATCTCCTTGGCAGCCGGAGCGCCACGGGTCACATGGACCCCGACATCCTTCTGCAGATTGCGGTTATGTACGACCAGCTTGGTGAAGAGGAAGAAGCCAGGTCATACATGGAATTATGCGTGGCCCAGGAAGATGGTGGTGGAGCTGCAGAAGCTGATCCGGCTGAGTCCATTGCTATTCACAACGACTCTCCACCCGGCTCAGATAACGGAGCCGGGGGCAACGAGAACCCAGGGAACGAGGGAACCGGAGTCACGGCGGCGACAAGCAAAGCGCGCATGTGGCTGGCAAAGTTCTCAATGCGAACTGGAGATTACATAACGGCCTCTCGACTTGCGGGAGAGTTGTGTCAGGATGGTGTTGAAGTGGAGGAAGCAAAAGCACTTGTGAGAGAAGTTCGGTCTCGAATGGAAGCGACGGGAATGCTCGACCCGCTGAGTTAGCAATATCAGCAAGGACAAGTACATGCCTAATCGTGTATTCAGAAGTGTGCAGCCAAGGATGTCTTTGGTTGATGTGAACATGCATCACGTTGCTCATGCAATGTTCAAATAAAGATGGCTAGTAAATGATGTTATTGCAGAATACATTCACCACGAGTAGCCATTCCAGAACACGCTGGTAGTAGCATGATCTACTATGTACCTGTTTAAAGCTTCCCCAGATCTACCGCCGATTGCATCATCGATCATTCTCCTGAAAGCTGCACTCGTAAATGGTACTCCCGTGATGAGAGTTGAGATCGGGCCGATGATCGAAGTTTATGCATGCACCATTGACACCGAAATCTGGACATTTACATAGGTCAGCCTCAAGGAGCAAGAAAATATCATATCTTACTAACTTAATACAGGGTATCAAAATTAACTCAGCAAAAAGTCCCCCAAGCTTAAGCTGAATTTACCTAGATATTTTCATCCCTTAGGGTCCGGCAAGGTCCTGAGTCTTCTTTCTTCCCCTGGGTCGGTAGTTAGTACCAAGAAATGCACGTTTCAGTACTCGAACTTGCTTTATTGAATGATAATCGCGGGAATCTTGTTGAACCAAGCCCAAAGCTCGGAATCCCCTCGCTATAGCAAAATCCTCCTTTAGTATATGACTGACTATAGATCGTGGCGATTATGAAAGCAAGTCAAGACCTAACATTATTCTGGCTAGTCATAATACAAAGAGCTCTATGCAAGATGGCAACCCAATATCTCCATATTATCTTCATATTGCAATCTACCCAGATACCATGTCCTTCCGTGAGCAATCTCCCACCATCATTTAGTGTCAATAATACAGTTTGGTTTAACATTGCTTTCCCCAGGATTGATCACATAGCCAAAGCTGCAACACCAGCCAACACGAAAGCCCCAAAGCTTCCAGACACCTTGTTAGCAGCGGCCGAAGGCACAGAAGCCTCGATAGTACCTGTGCCTTCGGCCGCTGCTA
>JABEEJ010000510.1:0-24738 GCA_013363135.1 Fusarium brevicatenulatum | reverse complement strand
CCCTTTTTATATAACCCTGCTTTACATGCTATAGATATAGATATTAGGTACTAGAGCCGGAGTTAAGTCGTCTGGAGATTGATATTCTAAAGGACTTCTTAAGGCAGGAGCCATGTAGTAAGACTATTTTAGATAAGCTCAGTCTGGGTAATAAAGGTTAAGACATGTTAACATGGGATATAAGAGTTAATAGTCATCTCGAGGGAATAAAAGATTATATAGATAAGTAGGATGAAGATTTAGGAGACTGTATTTAGTATATGCACTAGACAGACCCCAATAGTGTAACAGGCTAATAAGAGGACCAGGCCCCTAGCTTATGTCCAAGGTTCCCCCACATATCAAACCCGTCTTTTGAACACCAGGTCAATCTTTCCTCTAGCACTGTATTTCCCAGGTCTTATAGACAAAATCTTAAATTATAACCAGTGGTATTCTACTCAGCGAACCCGAGCCTAAACCAGCCATGAAGTCCCCCAGATGCCATGACAGGCTGATTCATCTCTTCAACCATGCTCGAAACATCGGCATCTTCCTCTTACCAAGCTTCATAACCCAAGGTTCAGTCCTCAAAGACAGTCCACAGGCACGGCCATCATCTTCCCCAACACTATATCTCGATGGACTTCGTGGACTCTTCTCTTTTCTCGTCTTCCTCCGCCACTTACTCTTACCTTGGGAAGAAGATCTCGATACTGGTTTTAGCCAAAACGGCAACATGTCTTTTATCAAGCTTCCCATTATCAGACTTCTTTATGCTGGACCTACGGTGCCTATCTTCTTCATCGTCTCGGGGTTTGTGCTCGCCTACAAGCCACTAAAGCTCATTCACAAGAAGGACTACAACACTCTTGGGTTGCATACCATGTCTTCAGTGCTACGTCGGCCATTTCGACTGTTTTTGCCTCCTTTGGTATCAACATTCATTATCGCCATTGCAGTGAATGCTGGACTTTACTCGGCTCCATATCAATATATGCCGGGCTGGGTGCCCAGACATCCAGAACGACTGGGATCATTATGGGCGCAGATCGGGGACTGGATGCGTTTCGTGGTAGTTGACCTGACTCATCCATGGAGTTGGAAGTCACCAATCTCTGAATATGACAGTCATCTATGGACGATTCCAATTCAGTTTCGAGCCTCCATAATTGTCTATCTCGCGCTTCTTGCTTTGGCGAGAGCCCGTGTCTGGGTTCGAGGGACAGCACTCGTCTTTCTATGCTTATACTCGCTTCAGCAGGGAAGATGGGAGATGTATCTGTTCTTCGCTGGGGTCTTCCTCGCTGAGAGAAGCCTTGAGAATCACCATGATTTCGGGACTCTACCTAGTGACGGCGGCGAATCTGCCATGAACCAGACTCCGTTACGGCCTTCAGCTTGTTCAGGAATCCTCCAAAGATTGCTATTCTTTATTGGGCTATATCTGAGCTCATACCCTCGAGCCAGAAATTCGGGATTCTCGACACCCGGCTACATATTACTCTCATCACTCACCGACCGATACATCTATTGGCAATCCTATGGTGCGACTATGATTTGCCGGTCTTTAAGCAGATACAAACTACTCCAAAGGCCTTTTACATCACGTCCGCTTTGTTACTTGGCAAAAATCTCGTTCACGTTGTATCTAGTTCATGGTCCTCTTTTGCATCTCCTTGGGTATTCTATGGTCCCTGCATTCCAGGGTTTGACGGGCAATTCTACTGCGTGGCAATATCAGTCAGGGCTACTACTGGCCCTCGTAGTTTTGGCCCCTGTGGTTGTATGGATTGCAGATGTATTTTGGAGGGCGGTGGATAAGCCTTGTTCTGTTCTAGTTTTCCATACCATAGAGCCACTATTTGTCGACTAGAGCAAATTGAGAGCTTGTAAATAGCCTAGATATCCTACATGTTCCGGTGTCTCTTCTCTTACAGGCGTATTGTGACACTCTCAAGCTTTGGCTGATGTCGTCGCCAAACCTCCCCTGTCAATTTCGGCTTCTGCCGGCCGCTGACATGCAGTAGTTGCCGCTTGATCCGTGACTCATTATCGAATAACATAAAAAGCGTGAAGCGAGGTGATCACCATCGGCTTGAGTTACATAATTCCGCCCCCCAAGACCTTTTGAAAGCTGCGGGTGAATGATGATCTTCGATTACCGCTATGAGTATTATCTCGCGCTGGTTTTATGGAGGCTTTGCTTTTCTTCATCCGCTTTAGGCCATTTAAACGTCGCCGGATGCATGTTTTACATACCCTGTCAACCCTGCCGATCTCTGAGTGTTCATTGCATATGCGGAGAGTGATACTTACGGTAATGCTCACGTCCATTGGTTCACACATAAGGGTTTATCCGAGACTCTGTGAGCACGTAATCCAAGTCAATTATCACACTATCTGTAACCTGTACCTGTTCAATAGCGGTAACAAAGAACCTCTGACTCCGTTGCCATTACCTCATACACCCGAACTGGCTCTGACAGATTCCCCAGTGAGATAACATCGTCCAAACTGGATCCCAACAGGGACTCGTTGGCATGTACCCTGGTATTCTGTCTAGGACCCTGATAGGTCTTGGTCCTGCTTTTGATATCCTGCTGCTGCCATAGCCACCATAATCGATCCACCTGGGCGTGGTGTAAATAGAACACAGGATCTAGCAGGAGTGTTAGAATAGCTACTGAGGTGCAGATCGAAGAGTGATCTTACCGTTCGGTGCGGTTAACCCGTAAAAGTCCCCTCGCACAAACTGAGGTATCGAATTGTGAGCCTGAACTTCGAGAGCATCAACAAACTCTTCGTATGATTGGAGGCTCAGCACGCTGTTGATGGCGTCGACCGTAACTCGAGTCTCCAACTTGACCTTTTTCTCACCCCATTGGAATCCTCGGCTGAGACAATGAGGATTCCTCAAGATATCAAATCCATGTCCATTGGACTTTGATTGCCAGTGGCGGGTTGCATTCGCAAAGGGACCGTCCATAACACAATGGCCCCCAAATATCCCGGATAAAGAGCTTCCGCTTGTACCATTACCGCCGAATCCATCTATAGGAGCAAAGATCGGAGAGGCGGCTAGGTCATGAGCGTCTAATGCCCAGTCCCAGTACCTATGTCAAAGAAGTTAGTCGATCTGCACATGCCAGGATAGGAATATGTCAGACTTACGGCAAAGATCCCTTGAAACCGCATTCCTCCACCAGTACTTTTTCGTGTGTGTGGATAAAGTATCGGTGCCAGGGGAGGAATGAAGCAGCATAGTGAGTGGCTGTGCCTTCGAAGACATGCATGTATGCAAAGTCATCGTAGCGACTACTCCCCGGTTCAAAGTGTGATTCTTTCTCAGTCAGACAAACGACAGCCCTGATGTAGTCTTGCTTCTGCGTTTTGTTCAGTTCCCTCCATTCCATTCGTCTCACCGGGTGTATGCAGTTTGTTGGAGTTGTTGTCAATGAGATTCCCCAAGAAATGATGATTCCCAGGAGCAAAACTGTGGCGAGGCAGATGCTGATGAGACACGAATTAGACCTGGAACCACTCTCTTTCTCGACGTCTCTGTGCTCATGTTAGCAAGCTGGTTGAAATCTCTAAGGGATTGTGTGAAACTTACTCTCGCTCGTGATTTGCCAGTGGCTGATACCTCCAACGTCGAGGCATGACTTGTGAAACCTTTTCGTAGAATAATTTCATGATGTCGAACATTGTCTATCGATGGCAAAGATTCAATAAGTATGAAGATCAAGCGAGAATGGGAAAATAAGACTTCATTCCATAGGTCATCGGAGGGATAAAGTCGGAATGGTTTGGATATCTCATGCCATGACATAGGCCCTGGATGTAGCACTGAGTGCCTTCTGCGAACTAGGTCAATTAGCCTAGGCTACTGTGCCACATCACTCGAATCCTAGATGTATAGAACGCTGTCATCAAGCCGCTTGTCTCTTACGGCAGTGATCTGCCGGGGCAGAAGGGGGTGCATCAAACCAAGCCAGAGCCCTCCCCACTTGGACATTGTGGGCGTTTCCATCTGCGCACTTGGCAAAGATCAACCAAAGACGCTGGGTCTTGTACTTGGATCTCCCAGTCAGTTGGTTCTTGAGATACTCCCCAACTGCCTCTGGGTTTTCCATCTTCGTTCTCTTCACTCCGGACAGCATCATGACATTCAACAAGGAGATGGAGCAAGACGCCTTGCTATCAGAAGAAGCAGACAGATCCTCATTCTATGATTCAAATGTTGAGTCGCAAACCGATACGCACCCATTTTTGCAAATAACTAGAAAAGCTGCTCGTTCAAAGCTGTTCCCATGGCAAGCCATTCTCATACACGCAGGCATCTTTGTCATATATACCATATTGTTACTACTCATCGTGGTTCCTCTCTGGGAATCTCGTGAAAGAGAAGTCGCATATAGTAAGTTCTCATCCCAACCTACCACTTTCCATCTCACACGTAGTCCTATTAGTCCCCTTCAGGCCGGGACCACAGGCGCAGGTCTTCCAGCATAAACATTCCGTCTATGTTGGCAAACCATCATCTGAGCTGGATGAAGCTTGGAATAAAATGCTCAAGAGTAACGTCTCTTCACTCCTATCGACATTTTCTAAGACTCACATATTATGAGACTCCAATATTCGTATTACAGAAGATGAAATGAGCCATATACCGGGCAGAAAGGAGCAGGCCATCAAGCTGCCTGATGGAGGCTACTTTGCGACACTCAATGTCTACCACAATCTTCACTGTATTGTATGCTTACATCCTTCAACTTGACCAGAAAGACCGATCTCTCCTCAGACTGAATTGCTTACAGAAACGACTTCATCATTATATGTATCGAGAATACTACTTCCCCAACATCACAGAAGAGCAAAAGAGGGCGAATGAGTACCACAACCGTAAGTCTACTTACTGTCTCTACCGCATTCTCTCACTAATTAGATATCTAGATCATTGCTTAGATATGATCCGACAGAGTCTCATGTGTCAGGGCGACATGCAGCTTCTAACAATGAAATGGCGGCAGGATGGACGTATTCCGACTGCAAACTTCACATCGCCTCATCAGTGCGTTAACTGGGACAGACTGGAGGAATGGGCAACTCGTCGGAGGATTGTAAATCTAATGGAGCCTGGATACTTAAGCCATCCAACATTGGGGCCAGCATATCCTGATGGTCATGGAGATCTCATTGGAGAGTTCCTAGGACATAGCAACGCCTCGGCGAGTGAAGGCCAGGTTCAATAGCTTGTCGACATAGACATTCATGGCTCGAATTATTCCTAAGAGCCGATATCGTATTTGCGCTCTAATACTCCCGAATCTACTGAGAACCTAAGTTCTTAGCCTGGGCCGGTTAAATGCCAAGGGAAGATCGGCTTACCTTACATGTAAGCTTACAGGAGTGCTTCTAAAACTCCAAGAGATATGAGATCAACTCCCCGTCCAACCCTTTTGATCGGCATTTACTGGAGAAACGAACACGTCAGATAAATTTCTATCAGAGATGCCGGATTGCCGAGATATATGCATGGCCTTTTACCAAGCAGGTGCATGCACACGCCCAGCATGGATTCCGATCCCGCCCCCAACTTAATACATCCTTGGGACTTGACATTCAACTAGGTACACCATTGGGAACTCCTATTTTCCTCCAGAAGATCTACAAAGAAATCTTCCCAAGGGGTAATTCACGAAATCCTCTGGGCGCTGTATGGTCAGTACTCTGCGTTTCGTAACGCGCTCCGTATGTCTGCCCCTTCCCATAGTAAAGCAGTCGGATCTAATCACATAACGAGAAGCATAAATAGGCTCAAGGGGCCTTGAGATATATGGAACCATTTTCCAAGCTCTAGCTCTATCCCGATACTCAACTCAAATCTCAACATGCGTTTCTTTTCCATCTTGTCCACCATGACCCTCGTGGCATCAGTCATGAGTGCCGCTATCCCCGCTCCCGTTGAGGAAGACAACATTGAGGTTAAACGTATGCTACTCTGAAGGACTGGTATCTACCATAAGCCTAGCTAATATAAGTTCTAGGTGCTGAGGGACACGAAGATGCTAGCCTACAGAAGCGTATGTGCTTGTCACACTTAAGAGACATCAGATGCCGACTAACTTGTTACATAGGTGACGAAGGATACGGCGACGGATGTGCTCGCAAGAGGAACTGTTAATAGCGCTTCCAAATCTCTATGGGAATGATGATCAAGAGGATTTCAAATGTACCCACAGAGTAGTTTTCTACTTGTTCTATCTGAATAGAAATGGCTCTTCAATCTCAGAAGCAAATTCCCGTAACGTTCCGTCCTCCGTGAATAAAACATCTAACCACTGTACTTGATTCCCATCCAAGAAACTCCCTATTAGAGGATTCCCCAAGATATCGACGTTTTCGTAGCCAATGATTGCAGACTCGCATACCCCAGATCCATTGTCCATACTCATTGGTGTTTGGAAAGGTTGGTCCTGGGTTTGTGGTACGTCATTTGGCAGAGAGCTGGGTGTTTGTATAATTGGGGGTGGCCTATCAAAGCTCATGCCGTCCAAACGACCTGTTGCCCTTAGGTTCAACACCCGGGCTTGGATGTCTGATAGCCTCTCGCAGAAGTCGACTGCTGGTATGTTGCCGTCGTTCTTCAGAGATCGTAAGACACTCAGCAGTGTCTCAAGATGATCTGAGTTGACAGCTGTAGGTTTCATGACTGCTGACATGATAAGAATCATAGCCGCTGAGAATATGTGATGTGCGTCCCAGTATCCAAAGGTCGCAATGCTACCATCTAAGAATAAGCCTTCCACGATACGGCTTGATGCTTGAGCAGCATTGACACAGCTCTCTGCTAAAGCAAGAGTGATAGAAGAGACATTCTGGCGTGGTGATGCATCTTCTCTCACTTTACTGCCTAGTTGGAACTGGGTCTTGAAGAGGTGAAGCAGAACGGGTCGGGTTGTTTGTATAATGCACTGATTGTATGCAAGATGAAGACTAGCGACAGGTCTCGGAGTGCCTCGCTCCTTGACACGCATGTCTGGTTGTAGCTCGTCGTGCCATTCTCGAAGCTGTTTCAAGATACCGTGGACTTGATGTATATAGAGACCGTTCGTAGCCTTAGGTATCCCATAAATATGTGTCACTACGCCAATATTAGCAACACAGCAGAAGATAAAACCAGAACAGCAACAACTCACAGATATTTCCAATAATCTTAGCAAGCTTGATGTTAGTAATAAGATTCTGCGGATCAAGAAACTCCGCCATCTCATCCTTTGTCAGACCATCCATGCTTGGCATCTCAACATCAATATCATCGTCTCGGACGGTGATCGGTTGACCTAGCTTTGATGCCGAGAAGCGGTCGAAGAAGTAAAGTACCCACCATGTTCTCCGTCGACTTTCTCTCTCAACGGGAGTAAGTGTGGTGTGGCGAGATGCGGATCTGTGCATGCCGAGACTTTGGGCGAGACGCATGGCTATTCCGCTGTAGCAGTATGCTGTTCGTATGCGACCTAGTATGTTTGATGCCCAGGCCTGTTGATGGCATATTGTTAGTTGTCGTCAGGTGGCGAGTGGTAAGGAATGAGACTTACTAGTAGAGTGAGAACTTCGACCTGCATCAATGAGGGTTCCTCATACAGATCCTGATTCTCTTGCAACAAGTTGACCGCCCGAACATAGTAGTTCGTCCCCGGCACTCTATTATTATCACCAACCCCCCTTCTATGCGTATATATCTCCCCCAAAGCCATAAGCGCATAAAATTTACACAGCCATAGCGCTGACGGGACTACCTCTCTTCGATAAACAGCATCAATCTCC
Organism: Fusarium brevicatenulatum; assembly: GCA_013363135.1. Taxonomy (NCBI): domain Eukaryota; kingdom Fungi; phylum Ascomycota; class Sordariomycetes; order Hypocreales; family Nectriaceae; genus Fusarium; species Fusarium brevicatenulatum. The sequence continues at coordinate 16,929 of JABEEJ010000510.1, read as the reverse complement.
TTCATGAACGTAACCTTCAGAAACAGCGGATGATAGTTCCCTATGAATCTTCGAGCCACGTTAAGAAGCAACTTGACGTGCATTCGTTCTGGAAATTCCGGTCCTTGATCTACTGGCAGTCTCCCATATGTGTTCATTCGATGATAGTTTGACAGACCAGCTGTCGATGGGGTATATGTATCGTCGAGGCATGATAAGAGTCTGTTGCTGAAGGCAGCGCATGAAGCTTCGCCGATGAAGCCTGGCTCTGAGGATCGTTCATGGATGGGCTTTTCGGGTTGTCGGTCGAAGAGAGGGTTGAATAGGTTGCTTTCTTCTTTTGAAAGAGATGGAGGGGCATCGATTTGGGTTTCTTGGTCATCGAAGGGAGTGAATGTTGGGTTGGTCTCTGGAGTTTGGTTATGGGTTGTGATAGCCTGAAGCCGTCTGCTATCTTCTTCGAGCTTCTTGAGGTAACTGAACATGATGTTAGTATGTTACGATAACTTCATATGATTCAAGAACATGTCAGAATAGCTTGAGAACTTTTGAATAGTATTTACCTTTCAGCAATGGGTATCTTCCTTTCCTTATTCGCAGGAAACTCACACTCATCCGCCCTGCCCGTCGACTTACAAGACTGACAAGGCTTATCCCCCGAACACTTAATCTTCTGCGAATGGCATCGATGGCAACTACTTTCAAAATCAGACCAAATCTCACCACAAAGCATCAAGGGTCATCTCACGCAGCAAGCAGTCTTCTCGGTCGTCGTGTGCTCATCCTTGTGAATCGTTGAGTAATGGAATGATCTCAAACTCTGCGGGTCCCCGAGTCTGGGGTAATCGCCTGTATTTGCCGTTGGTGATACCGAGGATGAGGGTGGTGGAGATGAGTCGGCAAGTGACAAAGTTGCCGGTCAGATTGATCGGCTTTGTTGGAGTTGCCGATGATTAAGCACATTCTGACCAATGACTTTGTTAGAGGCGTTGATAGTGAATCCACTCCACTTACACATTGAGGAAGTGGGAGAGATGTACCCCGGATTGTTTAATATAATACAGCTTCAAGTCGTCCAAACTTAACCATGCCATCAAATCATCTTCATTTCAATCTCTCTCCCTTCATTCACGCTCTATTTCCTCCATAAATCTCATCCTCGTTCTCACAATGTCATCTCAAGGTATCCGCATCGCCATCGATCGTGGTGGCACCTTCACAGACGCTTGGGCCGAAGTCCCCGGTCGACAAGAGCACATCGTCTTCAAGATCCTCTCAGTATGTCCTGATGAGTACGATGATGCTCCCACAGAATGCATTCGCCAGATTCTGGAGATCGCTCTAGACACCACAATACCCAAGGGCTCATTACTAGACCTTGCGCCGATTGAGTCCATTCGCATGGGTACTACAGTCGCTACAAATGCCCTTCTCGAAAGAAAGGGTGATCGCGTAGCGTTCCTTGCTACAAATGGTTTCCGAGATGTTCTTCTTATCGGAAACCAGGCTCGACCAGATCTCTTTGATCTTTCGGTCCGTCGCTTGAAGCAACTTTACGAGACTGTCGTGGAGATTGATGAGCGAGTCACCATTGAAGGTGCAAGCGAAGCGCCATCAAATGGCCCAATCGATGTTTCTTCAGATCCAGCGCTTGTGGTCGGTCAAACTGGAGAAGTCGTCAGGATCATGAAGAAACCAGATCTCGACGTTGTCCGCACCGATCTCGAGCACCTCAAAGCTCAAGGCTTCAAGAACCTTGCCATTGGTCTCATGCACTCATACACATACCCCGACCACGAGTTACAAGTAACAAAGCTCGCTGAAGAGATGGGCTTCAAAGTCTCCGCTTCTTCGGTCCTGCAGTCAATGGCCAAGTACGTGCCGCGCAGTCAATCAGCTGTCGCAGACGCATACCTCACACCCATGACCTTTGCCTACCTAGATGGCTTCCGCAAGAACTTCAAGGGTCAGCTGGAAGACGAGAGTGCAAACAAGCTGCTCATCTGCCAATCTGACGGCGGTTTGACAAGCTGGTCCAAGTTCACTGGCTTGAGGGGTGTTCTCAGTGGTCCTGCTGGCGGTGTCGTCGGTCTGTCGAGGACATGCTACGACGATGCTGATGGAACACCTGTGTTGGGCTTCGATATGGGCGGTACCAGTACAGATGTCGCGAGATACTCGGGTGCTTTGGAGCATATCTTTGAGAACACGCTGGCTGAAGTGACTATCCAGACTCCTCAATTGGACATCAACACAGTCGCTGCAGGCGGTGGCTCGATCTTGTCATGGGAGAACGGACTTCTCAAGGTCGGTCCTAGCAGTGCTGGTGCCAATCCCGGTCCTGCATGTTATGGCAGAGGCGGTCCCTTGACTGTCACAGATGCCAATTTCCTGCTCGGTCGAATTATTCCTGACTTCTTCCCCCGCCGACTTGATCGCGATGTGGTGAGAGACAAGTTCGCTGCTCTCACAGAGATCGTCAACAAGGAGAAGGAGGGCGGTGAACCATTTACACCTGAGACTCTGGCACTGGGCTTCCTAGCTATCGCGAATGCGACAATGACACGACCCATTCGAACACTCAGTGAAGGTCGCGGTTACGGAGCTTCGAGCCACAATTTGGGTTCTTTCGGCGGCGCTGGTGGTCAACACGCTGTCTTCATCGCTCGAGATCTCGGTATCAAGCGCGCCATCATCCCCTGCTACTCCAGTATCCTATCCGCTTACGGCATGGCTCTCGCCGATGTCGTCGTCGAGAACCAAGAACCCTCCGCCATCACCTTCTCCGAAGAAGTCGTCCCCGAGATCAAAGCCCGTCTTGAGTCTTTGTCTTCCAAGGGTGCACAGGGTCTTGAGTCTCAAGGCTTTGACGCCAAGACTACTGAGCATGAGTACTTCCTCAACATGCGCTATCAAGGAAGTGATACCTCCCTCATGGTCCCTGTATCAGAGAATGTAGGAGATGCAGGCGTTGCTTTTACTGCTAGGCATACTCAAGAGTTTGGCTTCTCTCAATCGCGCAACATCCTCATCGATGATGTTCGAGTTCGAAGTGTCGGCAAGTCTCGCGTTCTCAACATCTCCAGTCCCTTCGAAGAGCTCAAGAAGTACCAATCTGATGGTCTCACTCCCGTCCCTACACCAATCTTCTCTCGAAAGATCTTTTTCGAGAATCATGGCTGGACTGAAACTCCCGTTTATGAGCTCAAGTCCATGTCTCCTGGTGTTCACATAACCGGTCCTGCGATGATCATTGACAAGACCCAGACCATTGTTGTTGATCACCTCAGTAAGGGTGTCATTCTTCCTGAGCATGTTATCCTTGAGGTTGATAAGGCTGAGAAGCAGAATGTTGCGACTGAAACTGTCGATCCTGTTACACTCAGTGTTTTCGGGCATCGCTTCATGACTGTCGCTGAGCAGATGGGCCACACCATGGAGAAGACCTCGATCTCTGTTAACATCAAGGAGAGATTAGATTACTCATGCGCCATCTTCTCTGCTGACGGAGGTCTCGTCGCCAACGCCCCTCATGTCCCCAGTCATCTTGGCTCAATGAGCACAGCCATCGCCTACCAAGCTCAGCGATACAAGGCTGGTGAATTGAAGCCCGGCGATGTCATCATCAGCAATCATCCTCAAGCCGGTGGCACTCATCTCCCCGACATCACCACCATCACGCCCGTGTTCGACGATGAAGAGAACCCCAAGGAGATCATCTTCTTCGTCGCCAACCGCGGTCATCACGCAGACATTGGCGGTATCGTTCCTGGCTCTATGCCTCCCAACTCTACTGAACTCTGGCAAGAAGGTGCCGCTATCGAGTCCTTCAAGATGATCAACGAGGGTGCCTTTGATGAAGCTGGTCTTATTAAACGTCTCTACGACGAACCCGCTTCGTTCCCTGGCTGTAGTGGTACTCGTACTCTGACGGAGAACATCGCTGATCTCAAGGCTGCGGTTGCTTCCAACCAGAAGGGCATTGAGTTGATCAGAGCTCTTATTAAGGAGTTCACTTGGACTGTTGTTCAGCTGTACATGCATGCTATTCAGGACAACGCTGCTCAGTCTGTGCGCGATCTTCTTAAGCAATTTGCTGCGAAGCATGAGGGCGGCGTTCTTGAAGCCACAGAGTATAACGACGATGGTATTCCGTTTAAGCTCAAGGTTACCATCGACAAGGATACCGGAGATGCTGTTTTCGACTTTACAGGTACTGGACCTGAACATTCTGGTAACCTCAATGCACCACCAACATGCTCCTACTCCGTCATCATGGTAAGTTCACAACCTCCAAGTATTGACCTCTACTGACATCTTCAAGTACTGCCTCCGCTCCATGATCTCCAAAGGAGACATCCCCCTCAACCAAGGCTGCCTCAAGCCCATCAAAGTAATCTGTCCCCCCAACACCATCCTCTCCCCATCCCCCACCGCCGCCACCGTCGGCTGCACAACCGAAACATCCCAAAAAATCGCCGATCTCGTCCTCCGCGCCTTCAACGCCGCAGCCGCATCCCAAGGAACCATGAACAACCTCAGCTTCGGCTGCGGCGGCACAGACCCCGTCACCGGCGAAGTCACCAAGGGCTTTGGATACTACGAGACCATCTGTGGAGGTGCAGGTGCAGGGCTTGGTTGGCATGGTGCTAGTGCTGTTCATACGCACATGACGAACACGAGGATCACGGATCCGGAGATCTTGGAGAAGAGATATCCTGTTATTTTGCATGAGTTCTCTATTAGACGGGGTAGTGGTGGAGATGGGAAGTGGAGGGGTGGTGATGGTTGTGTGAGGGAGATGGAGTTTCGTATGCCGTTGCAGGTCTCTGTTCTTACGGATCGACGGGTCACGGCGCCGTATGGTCTTGAGGGAGGTGAGGAGGGACAGAGGGGGCAGAATATTTGGGTGAGGAAGGATCCTATTACGGGAGCTATGAGACAGGTATCGCTTGGCCCGAGGAAGACGTCGCATTTTGCAGTGGGAGATAGGATTATCATTCTGACTCCTGGTGGTGGAGGGTATGGGTCGGCTTCGGAGACAAAGGATGAAGTTGCTGTGCCGGAGAGGGATACAAGATCGTTTTTGACGAATGGTAGCTTGGGAGTTAGGCATAGTATCGCTACTGGAAACTAGGTAGTTCTGTCAAATCGGAGTTAGCAATTGTATGTTTATCTTGTCACTCTCATCATTGCCTCGGGTTGAGCTTGTACCACCACAGTCTTCGCATTTACTACCAGTCACACGTCTCCTGAAGAAATTATCGTGCGATTGCGAGTATAAAGATGAGAAATGCTTATGCAATGCGTGCTAACTAATATACACCTTGATCAGAGTGGGATAACTGTTCGTCTCCTCAACCCCAGCCAATCTTCCCCAGTCACTCTCTCCTCTACATCTTAAAACTTATGAATCTTTCCCTTCTCAATACCCAACTCCCCCAAAACTCCCCCTCCCCTCTTCCCAACAAGCGCCTCCTCCATCCCCGGCGGTCCACAAACAAAAACCTTCTCCGTCCCCCTCGGCACAACCTCCTCCAAAAACTCCCTATCAACTCTCCCCTTCCTCATCCCCGACCCCTCGCTCGGTCTACTAACCGTATACTTGACACTAAACCTCTCCGGAAACTCTTTCTCGAACGCATCAAGCTCCTTCTTCAGCAGAACATCCTCTTCTGTGTTTGCGCCAAACACAAGAGTCATGCGGGTTTTGTCTTCGGGGTTGCGCAGGATTCCTTGGGCGAGTTGGTAGATCGGTGTTATGCCGCAGCCGCCGGCGATGAGGGTTATGTGCGAGAAGGCGTTGGGCTTCCATTTGTAGCCGGGGAGGGTTGTGAGGATGAAGAGGGTGTCGCCTGGTTTGAGGGAGTGGAGATAGCCGCTTCCTTTGCCGTTGGGATATTTCTTGACCATGAGTTCTACATAGCCGGGTTCGTCTACGAGAGTCAGTATTTACTCCAGGGTTAAAGCTGGGTGACTTACCAGAGGGCGAGATGGGAGAATAAGGTCTCGGCGTAGGAAGCCAAGATCCCTCAGGCCATGTGAACGTCAACAAAGCAGCTATACTCAGTCAGCAGTGATCCATATACTCTGCACAGTAAACTCACAAGTCAGTGGTAGTCCAGAAACAGCAGTCTCTTGAGGCAGCTTAAACCTCAACCTCTTGGTATCATGCGTCTCATCCTCCGAACTATGCAACGGCAGTTTAACCGACGCAAAACCCCCCTTGAAAATCTTCTGCGCTTCACGAGATTCCGCCGAAGCTGTTCCAAACATCATTTTCGAGCAGACTGCAACGCCAATTGCTCCAACTGTGAGTCCTGCGATGAGCGGTGCAGGGCGGGTTCGAAGGGGTAAGCGAAGTGCCATTTTGTCGAAACTCGGCTCTCAAACGATTTGAACAAAATAGTCAATTGGTCAAGAAGTGATTTGAAGAGTTGATGACTTGTATTGCCATAAAATTAATTGTGTTTTCGTGACGTGTTTCGCCCTTTTATACTCAATTGTTTCGCCGGTCTTACGGTCTTCTATACGGACATTCGTACATGTCCGGCGCGCGGTGGCGTGAGACGGTCCCGAACTCTATGAAACGGCGCCGAAGAAGATGCACCGGCTCCGGAAATCTTTCAACGGTTTCTACCGTGAACACGCGTATCAGAAAACCATCCGCGGCAGGTTTACAAGGGACTGTCATCCTTCATGTCGATCATCGGTGTTCCAACCTCCGACTCCCGTTCTTGTACAAAACATTATCCTTGTTCGATGCTCTATATTACACATATTACAAGTCTGCTTTTTTTATCAGACCAAATGTAACTTTTCATCCATGTCCTTCGCTACGTTTATCGATTTGCCTAAAACATCCTTCTCCCCAATTGTCAGAGCACTCGCTTTCGTGCCAACCATGCAACTCATTGCCTTCTTGCTTCCGCCTTTATGCCACGTCTGATCAATCATCCAATGCGTCGGGATTTCGAATTCTGTCTGGTTGACGGCTTTGTTCTTAAGTAAGCCGCCGTTGTACCAGAGGAGTTTCTCATTCTGGTCGACGTGTGCGATGACGAAGCTGCAGACACGGACTTCTTCGTCTTTCTTCTTGTCTGCGTCGGGTTCGGCTTTCTTGGGACCTAACCAGCCGACTATACCGCCGTAGTGATGGGAGAAGGCATATTTGGATCCTGTGGCTTCGAAACCGATCCACCAGCTCTCTTTATCGCCGTATGTGATCTTGTAGGTAACTTCGTTACGCACCCGCTCTGAGTTCTGCCAGCCGATGTGGAGGAGACCGAGCAGGACGTCAAGTCTGGACTTGTCAACGACGACAATACCGGAATCTCCCTCTTCAGAGTATCGTTCCGTCCAGACAAGCGACTTTTCTGTCTCTGGGCTGGGGTGCTTGATCTGATCATGCCACCAATCCTGACGATCGGCAAACCCATTCTTCCAGAGCAGCCGATCATGAAAAAGTAGTACACCCGTCTCCCTAAATCGATCTTGACGAAGAAGATGTCGAGGATCCTGGAAGAATACAGCATCTGCATCGAGGAGAATTACCTTCTCAAAGCGACTCGCCAACGCAGCGAACGGTTTTATCGCCCAGCCTCCATCAGCAAGCTTCAATGTACTGTCGTCGAAAACACTAAGGACATCGAGCATTTCAATCTTGGCTCCATCAGCAGCTTCTTGTATCTTTTTCCGTCCAGCGGCTGATAAATCATCATCTCCTGCGTATACAACTTGAATCGGAAGGGTAGTTTTGTGGACGCGCGTCAATGCTGCGATGAGATGACATGCGAATCGGAGTGTTTTTTCGCCCGTAGGGATAACGATTCCAGCTGGTGCTTTCTCGCCCTTCACACTTTTGCTCTTGTACGAAAGACCAAGACGATTGTAGATATCCACGAGAGGCGGCGAAACACCCTGTTTCGAATTGAGCCATGGAAACTGCTTTTCCAAAATCTGTCCAATGAGTTCCGCTGTCTCGTGAGTGTCATCTCGCCCTTCCAATTCCTCAATCCAAGATCGCAACACTTCCGTCCGTTGTCCAAGTTGTCCAAAAATCGCCTTCGGTTCGTCTTTTAACGGATAATCGAGAAAATATCGTGCGCCAAGATTTATTGCTTCAACACCGCGTAAATTCGAATTCGTTTTTGTCGTGCTCTGAAAATTATTACTGGGTGTGTAGAAAGAAACATCGCGATAGTGATAAAGAACGCCGACGAAGAGCCATATCGACGCAATAGCAGCAGTGATCTGTATTGACTTTGCGCTCAGACGCAGCGACGGCATAGTAAGCATTGTGAAGAAGACATTACAGCAAAAAAGAAAAGAAAAGAAAAGATACGAAGGAAAACTGGCTGGTTTAATGTTTTCCACGTCACCTTGAATCAACATTCTCTAGCGCTTATTGAATTCAAGGGAAGGGATCCGAGACATGGGTTTTCTGCATTTTCAGCCTGCATGGACCCATATTGCAGGACGCTAGGCAAGGCACTGATGGGCAAAAATAGCTGATGGATGCGCGGCAGAGGCTTGAACTTGGGCTTTAGTTGGCGCCGCCCACGTTCCGAGCATGCGTAAGTCTTGGCTGCGACGCGTGTGCGTTCCTGCGTGCGTTTAGATAGCGGTTAGATTAGAGAGCTTCAGCGATTGAATGTGATATCAATGTCATGATGTTGGATGACGACGAATCGAACATGGTAGAGGCATTGACTTGTCTTGTCAGTCGACTGGTCATAAGTATGTCGTCAGTTGATGGGTGATCTTCATCTAAACCATCTCGTATTTGAGGCACCGCAATCCTTCAGGATCAACTCCATTCCTGAGGTGACTGAAACCCAATGCAAGTTCTGTTCCATCGCAATTGACGCGGCAGGCAATATAAGCAACCGCACTATGTTTCCCTGCGTCACTGAGGCACTTCAAAAATGAAATGCAGTGCCTAAGGTGATGTGATGTTCGCAGTGGAGAGCAGGGATGTTTGTCGCAGTCGCGCACATACACCACGTCAAGGTGAATGCCGTTCTATGACAAGGTAATCCATAGGGCTGAATGTTTGATCAAGTCCGCTCTTTTTCGCTTAATAAAGAAGATCGTGACGTGTATGGCCATTGTTCAACGCCCAGAATTTGAGCCTCAAATTGACTCCTCAGCCAAGCCTGGGCACAATCAACCCCGCCCCCGCCATCCTCATCTGAAGCTCACTTCGCTTCATCATAACATCTCATCAACAACTTCACTCAGCACATACTCATCATAGAGGCTCATGTCCGACCCCCCAAGCTCACACGTTATGTCTAAAGATCTCGATAAATCCCTGCTTGATCGTCTAAATGCCCTTAGAGGCAACAGCGCAGGCCAGGATAAACCAGTAGCAACAGAGTACATCATCCACAGCTTCAGTCAGATCTGTCAGCTAATATCGCCTTAGGATCAAAGTTGATCTCATTGAGCGTAAAAAGGCGCCAACTCGAGATGATACATTAGCAGCTCGTCTCAAGTCCCTACGAGACCGTGGCGATGAGCCTTTACCTTCACCAGCAACAGCACCAAAGACAAGTCAGCCACCATCAAAGCCAACACCCCAGCCAGAAGTTACACCAAGAAAGGACTCCCCCAAACTCGATGAGGAAGACGACTCCATCTTCCAAACAGATGATCAAACTCTAGAAGAGCTACTGGGCGATGTACAACCCGAAGAAGGATTTAATCCCGAACCAGACGACGCACAGGTCAAAGCACTTCTAGAACAGCTTGCAGACTCAATACCAAAGGATACAGAAGATGAGAAAGACAAGAAGAATGAGGACTCGGATGATTCAGATGGAGAAGCTATGAACAAAGATGTCGATGAAGTCATCGCCCGCTTCCGTGACGAAGCAGAAGTCGAAGCAGCCCTCGCAAAGACCAAAACCCCGGATCCAGAATCTGAGTCTGAGCCTGAACAAACCACTTCTACAACAGAAGATATCGCTCTCCCAGATGTCCCCTCCGACCTCACCGACATCCCTTCTTCAAAGCGTGCTGGAAGCGCAGATATAGATGATATAACCGCCCGTTTCGCGGCTCTACGCGCACCATCTCCCGATCAAGATTCCCTCGCCTTACCGTCGGTACCTACATCTAAACCATCAGGCCAACCAGTGAATCGCCTAACGTCACGGACGAACTACACCGATGACGATGTGGAAAGCTGGTGTACCGTTTGTCTAGAAGACGCAACGGTGCGATGTCCAGAGTGCGACGATGACGTTTACTGTACGCGGTGTTGGTACGAGATGCATCGGGGACCACAAGCTGGTTTTGACGAGAGGAGTCACAAGGCTGTACAGTTCACCAAGGACAAGAAGGAGAAGGAAAAGAAGAAGAAGGTAGCGCTGGGAGCATAAACCGATTTCAATTTCAAGCTAGACCTCACTACCGTTTGCCATTCCTTGCGTGTTGTAAACAGATACCCAAATATTGCGAAACTAAACTCCGAACCACCGTGTTGCCGTGCCAAATAACAAGATGCCTGCATCAATCTGAACTAACTCATACTATTTTATGCGTGAACTTCAAGCAGCGGACTGTGAGCCGTTGCCGTTGGTCGCAGACTCGTTTCCTGAGCTGCTGGGCTTTCCTCGTACATCCTGCCATGTCGCGCCGAATCGTCGACCAGTTGAAGCGAGGAGACTCTCCTCTTCGTCAGCCTCGGCTTCTTCGTCGATCTGAGAGAGGTTAAGCTTGGGAGTGCGGAAGAGGGCTGTGACGAAGACGATGAGGAAAACACCGAGGAAGGCGAATTGGGCCCAGAAGTCGACAAGGCCGAAGAAGGGCCATGTGATTGTGATGCGGTTGAGGAATGTTGACATGACTGATGGTGTGCAGACGTCCTTAGCGTGTTTGTACTTGAGCGCTTCGGAGCAGGCGTGAATCATGTCCTTATGGTTTCGGCAGTCCGGCTGATCTCCAGGATGTTCAGGTTCGTTGGCGCAGAAAGTCTGGGTACCGTAGGTAGAGTACTGAGGAGCAACCAGCATAGCGATACCGTAGTTGGTGGCCAAGATTATCAGACCCAACATGACAGTCGCGATGAGGAGAGCCTGAGGAGCAGTTCTACCCTTGCGGATCTGGAAGATGCGAACCCAGAGGAAGCGAATGCCCACAGTGGCAATACCAGAGATGGAGCTGCTGAAGAAGAAGAGCACTAGCAGAGCCATGAGGATGTAGTCGACGGGGAAGGCCTTGGCGGACTTGACGAAGATGAAGTTCATGGGTTGGAAGACGTGGATCTGGCCAAGGATGTAACCGCACTTTTGCTTGCAAACCGAGTTCTTGGCCTTGTCAATGCCAGTGATGAGCATCGATACGAAGATGACGAGGGACAAAAGAAGGAGGAAGATGCCGCCGAGAAGCTTGATGGGGCGGAAGACGGCGCAGACCTTGAGCCAGGCTTGGTAAATCCTGCTGCGGCCTTCGCCCTGAGCTTCGGCCGCGAGCCTTTCACGTCGGACGAGAGTTTGCTCTTCTCTGACCAGAGCATCGAGCTCACGTTGATCCTTGCGAGACATGCCCTCTTGTCGGCCAGCATTGCGCATCTCGATCTGTCGCTGGCGTTCGCGGTTCTGTTCAAGCTGAGAAGCAGTTGTCTGATGGAGCTGGGGGGCCGAGATTGAAGGAGCTGCCTTGATGAACGAGATGGGGAGAAGGGCAAGGCCGGCGCCAGTGTAAACGACGTAGAGCAGCGTGCCCATGGTGAGCAGAAGACCCAGTGCAAAAGTCAATGCCTTTTCGCCATGGTTTTGGGCAACGAGCTTCTTGAAGTAGTCGAGATCCCAGTGCGACCCAGAGCTGTCGCCGGCGGCAGGGACGAAGAAACCGAGTAAGAATAGAACGACGACGAATGCGACGAAGAAGAGGGTGTACTTGGCAGCGGCCAAGAAGCGGCTGCTCAATGTTCGACCTTCCTCCTCAACCTCGATCTCGTCATACTCCTCATGCCAGAAGTAGGCGAAGGGGATAACGATCAAACAGAGGAGAGCATCGAAGCTATAAAGACTGTAGTAGACGACCTTGAGAGTGTAGAGGATGCTGTCGATGCGCTCGGGAGTAGCCCAGTCCTTCTTCGCGCCCAGTGTTGCAGAGGCAGTCGCAGAGACGAGAGCAATATCGACAGGGAGCAGTAGAACCGTAGCGAGCAGAGAAGTCAAGCTGATGATGGCGACAATGCTGACGACGGCGGAACGTTCGCGGGGTGTTTGCCAGGTAAATGTTGTGATGATAGCAGCTGCTAAACAGAGAACGACAGCAACGGCATAAGCGACCCAGATCAAACTGGTCTGGACGAGGCCTGCGTGGGCCATTTTGGATTAATTTGGAAGACCGTTGTTGAAAATGATGATCAACAAGCAAAGTCGAGGTTGAATCCGCTAGACCAGGTCGCGACGTGGCTTGGGGATGTTTTTTTCTTTTTAAAGTAGCAGATCTCGGGGATTTTGAAGGGAGATCAATCGATCCCAGACTAAGGGTGACGTCGCTAACGAGTCGATCTGTGCAACAACGTGATTGACTTTGATCAATCAGAGAAAGGGAAGTTTCGCAGGAAAACAAGATTCAGTGGCTTCGATCAGAAATGGTCAAGCTTGAGCTTGAAGCTGCCGATGTTTTCGTGACGCAATGTATACGCTAGCGTTTGTGCTAAGTGGAGATGCCTCTGCCTCACTGCTCACCCCTGGAACATCAACTAACCTTTATCGATTGGCCAGGGTGATCCGGAAGAACGGAGGTCAATTATCCCGTTTGGAGCTTTGAGCTCTACTCTTTTGGGCCAAACATTCAATAAAGCAATATCGCGAACGACTCAGCGAACACAAGAAAGTAACCAATTTGTCGGTTACAAAAGAATGGTCTCGCTGAAATGCAGGCCTACACCGAGCTTGCGGCTCCCTCAGCCGTAACACACTCCTTGACCGTCTCTCTCACTTCAGCTACAGCTACCAATCTCGTTGTCGCAAAGGGTTCCCTCCTCCAAATCTTTACAACAAAGGCCATCTCCGCCGAATTCGATCCCGAGAACCAACCTGCCCAGACGGCAAAGCCTGAACCCGAGTTTGATCACCGCGCGAACGACGATGATGGGCTCGAGTCCTCGTTTCTTGGCGGCGAGACAATGCTTGTTCGAACCGATCGCACGAACCTCACGAAGCTAGTTCTTGTCGCGGAGCTTCCGCTATCAGGTACCGTGACGGGTTTGGCCAAGGTCAAGACGAAGCATTCGAAATGTGGAGGTGAAGCTCTCCTGATAGCCTACAAAGCTGCGAAGCTATGTATGGCGGTATGGGATCCTGAAAAGAGCAACCTCGAGACCATCTCCATCCACTACTACGAGAAAGAAGAGCTACACGGCGCGCCATGGGAGGTTTCTTTCGATGAATACACCAATTACCTCGAAGCCGATCCAGGTAGTCGATGCGCAGCCTTCCAATTCGGCTCGCGCAACCTCGCGATCCTACCATTCAGACAAGCGGAAGAAGACTTGGAAATGGATGATTGGGATGAGGATCTCGATGGGCCACGACCCGTCAAGGAGTCTACTACAGTCGCCAATGGAGATAGCGACACATTAGAACCAGCGTATACACCATCTTTTGTCCTCCGTCTTCCGCTGCTTGATCCCAGTCTGCTTCATCCCGTGCACTTCGCTTTTCTGCATGAGTATAGAGAGCCGACTTTTGGTATCCTGTCATCTAGCCAAGAGCGCGCGCATTCTCTTGGCCAGAAGGATCATCTCACGTACAAGGTCTTTACGCTGGATTTGCAGCAGCGAGCTTCGACGACTATTCTTTCGGTTACGGATCTTCCTCGAGATTTATTCAAGATTATCCCGTTACCAGCGCCTGTTGGCGGTTCGTTGTTGATAGGAGAAAATGAGCTGATTCATGTGGATCAGTCTGGCAAGTCCAATGGTGTGGCGGTGAACTCAATGGCTCGGCAGATTACCTCGTTCAGCTTGACAGACCAGGCGGATCTTAACCTACGATTGGAGCACTGTATCATTGAGACACTGTCAATTGAGAACGGCGAGCTCTTGCTCGTTCTCAACGACGGTCGCATTGGAATAGTTACGTTCCAGATTGATGGCAGAACTGTCTCTGGTCTTACTGTCAGGATGGTCGCAGATGAGAACGGGGGCAATCTGATCAAGAGCCGCGCATCAACAGCATCGAAACTTGGCAAGAATGCATACTTCGTGGGTAGTGAAGTTGGCGATTCTGTGGTGTTGGGCTGGACGAGAAAGATGGGACAGGAAAAGAGACGAAAGCCGAGACTTATCTATGCGGAGATTGGGCTGGAAATGGATGATCTGGATCTCGAGGATGAAGACGACGAGGACGACGATTTGTACGGCACCGAATCTGCTGCCGCGAAACCGGCTCAGGCTCTCAATGGTGGAGGCAAAGCGGGCGAGTTGACTTTCCGCATTCACGATACCCTGCTCAGCATCGCCCCGATCAAGGACTTGACAGCTGGCAAGCTATCGCTCCACCCTGATAGTGAAGAAGCAACTCTTTCTCAAGGCGTCGTTTCCGATCTTCATCTTGCCTGCGTCGTCGGACGTGGAAAAGCCGGTTCACTGGCCATTCTCAACCGCAACATTCAGCCCAAGATCATTGGCAGGTTTGAGTTCCCGGAAGCAAGGGGCTTCTGGACCATGTCTGTCAAGAAGCCAATGCCCAAGGCTCTCGGTGGAAACGTTGGCGTGGGTAACGAGTACGAGACATTTGGACAGCACGACAAGTACATGATAGTCGCTAAGGTCGATCTTGACGGTTATGAGACGTCGGATGTGTATGCTCTTACTGGCGCAGGATTTGAGACGCTGAAGGACACTGAGTTTGATCCAGCGGCTGGATTCACTGTTGAGGCTGGAACGATGGGCAAGCAGATGAGGATCATCCAAGTCCTCAAGTCTGAGGTTCGATCCTACGATGGAGGTGAGTTGCTTGCATAGATCGCGTTGACACATACTAATAATTTTAGATCTTGGCCTCACTCAAATCCTGCCGATGCTCGATGAAGAAACCGGCGCTGAACCGCGAGTCACCAGCGCCAGCATTGCTGATCCTTACCTCCTACTCATCCGCGACGACAGCAGTCTTATGTTGGCACAGATCGACAGCAACAATGAGCTTGAGGAAGTGGAAAAGATGGACGCTACTCTCCAGAACACCAAGTGGCACTCTGGGTGTCTGTATGCCGATACAAAGGGTGCTTTTCAACCGAGTGCCGGTGACAAGGGTGCAGAGACTGAGAAGATCATGATGTTCTTGCTCAGCTCAACTGGCGCGCTCCATGTAAGTTCCAACCCTCCGTATTGGAGATCAGCTACTGACTGTACAGGTTTACGCACTCCCCGATCTCTCTAAGCCCGTTTACGTTGCTGAAGGTCTCTCCTACGTGCCTCCTCACCTTTCAGCAGACTACACGCTACGACGTGGTCTCGCAAAAGAAAATCTTCGAGAAATTCTAGTGGCTGACCTCGGCGACACCACCTCTCAATCTCCATATCTCATTGTGAGTTCTTCCTTACCCTCGCTGAACTTCTCTAACATGACCAGCTTCGCAACCAAACCGATGATCTCACAATCTACGAACCTATTCGCCATATAAGAGAAGGCGAAACCAGTCTCTCCGCCACCCTCTCCTTCAAAAAGACTTCCAACACTACATTAGCTACTATCCCCGTGGAGACAGAGCAGGACGACGTCGAACAACCACGCTTCGTCCCTCTCCGACCATGCGCAAACGTCAACGGCTACAGCACCGTCTTCCTTCCCGGCTCTTCGCCAAGTTTCGTTATCAAGTCCAGCAAGAGCATCCCCCGTGTCATCGGTCTTCAAGGCATTGGTGTCCGCGGTATGAGCACATTCCACACGGAAGGCTGTGATCGCGGCTTCATCTACGCCGATGAAAAGGGCATCGCACGAGTAACCCAACTCCCACCAGACACCAACTTCACTGAGCTCGGCATCTCAGTCAAGAAAGTCCCTCTGGGCGCTGATGTTCGCGGCATCGCATATCATCAACCAACAGGCGCATACATCGCAGGCTGTATGATAAGCGAGCCCTTCGAACTCCCCAAAGACGACGACTACCACAAAGAGTGGGCCAAGGAAACACTCACTTTCCCACCGACCATGCCCCGCGGCGTTCTCAAGCTCATCAGCCCGGTTAGTTGGACCGTCATCCACGAAGTCGAGCTTGAATCCTGCGAATCCATCGAGTGCATGAAAACGCTCCACCTCGAAGTCTCGGAAGATACAAAAGAGCGTCGCTTCCTCGTCACAGTCGGCACCGCCGTCTCAAAGGGTGAAGACCTCCCCATCCGCGGACGCGTCCACGTCTTCGACATCGTAACCGTCATCCCCGAGCCCGGCAGACCAGAGACCAACAAGCGTCTTAAAGCCATCGCACGCGAAGACATTCCCCGCGGCGGCGTAACAGCCATATCTGAGATCGGAACTCAGGGTCTCATGCTCGTCGCACAGGGGCAAAAGTGCATGGTGCGCGGTCTGAAGGAAGACGGCTCCCTTTTGCCTGTTGCGTTCCTCGACATGAGCTGCCACGTATCCACCGCGAGGGAACTGCCGCGCACGGGGCTGTGTCTCATGGCTGATGCGTTCAAGGGGGTTTGGTTCGCGGGATATACGGAGGAGCCGTATACTTTCAAGGTCTTGGGTAAGAGCCATGGCCGGTTACCGGTTCTGGTGGCGGATTTCCTGCCGGATGGTGAAGATCTGGCTATTGTTGCTGCGGATGCGGATGGTGATTTACATATTCTCGACTTCAACCCCGAGCGTGAGTCCTCCCCTTCATATAGACTGAGCAAACACTGACAAACTACAGATCCTAAATCTCTTCAGGGCCATCTCCTCCTCCACAGAACATCATTCTCCGTCTCCCCCAACC
>JABEEJ010000509.1:0-82212 GCA_013363135.1 Fusarium brevicatenulatum | reverse complement strand
TACCTTTATAGCCTGGGGGCTGAAGCCTCTTTTAAACCCCAAACCTTACCGCAGAGGAGTGGCGGTCTTGTTTGTAGTCAGAACATGTTCGAACGTGAGGTGCGTGATGTGAGCATCAGCTGTGCGGTCTCTTAACTCAAAATAATACTTGGTCTTGAGGAGTGGTTGAGACAGGTCTAAGAAGGAATACCCCATGGGGAATTGTAATCGTTGGGTTAGATTTGTATGAGATTTTGGTCCCCTGAGAGTCTACAAATTGGGAGCATAGCTTTTGGCTTTGATAATTAACGAGACTGCAGTGTTCCATGTGACGGTTGCCAAATCCTAAATTTGGGATAGTTATGCTAAGGTTAGAATATTATCCTAAAGATAATACAATAGAAACCTAAAGTCTTATGAGTTTATTTTATAAAGATTAAATAAACTTATAAAATAAACACTTAAGCTTTAACCCCAGAAGGTTGGCAGACAGCGGGGGTCCATGGCGCTGCTGCATAAAATTTAGCCCCGAGCAACTGCTGTGACAAGGGGCGAGAGATTAAAAGAGGCCTCAGCCTTAACAGAAGCAACAGGAATACAGCGAGTTAGTTCTCGGGCGCCTCCCCTGCGGCTATTTAGGTGCAATCAATTAGCCATGTGAGTTGAGGTACACTGAAGCTTCGTTAGATCACCACCGTCTTCGAATGCAAGAGGTACCGACATAACAAGAAATTCCTAAACTTATATAAGTCTACGCAGAGGATTCTTTCTGACGACGGAAAGAGATAATCATACTCGATTTATTCTCTGGCAAGTTAAACATCTAGCCTTAGGTTTTGAGGTCAGCATTATGTAAAGCTCCGAAGCCGAGTCGTTGTGTTGGCTGTCGAGATTATTAATCAGATGGACAGTATAATCATACGACCTTCACGACGGTCAATCGGCAGCAAGTTTGCCGATGACCGTAATGGGAATGTGAAGGCATCAAGAAATATCGTGTGGCAGGGCAATGCGTCATTCGCCGTGCTTTGGTCCAATGTCGGGGGCTATAACCTCCGACTGCCGATGCCGAAACCATTTAAGAGAGAACGGTTCAACACTCATCGATGAAGCAATAATCTCACACAATTCCATCTTCAGCTAAATCTTAATCTGAACATTCGTCAAAACGATGGTATTATTCCATGAAGCTTCTTTCGCAGGGGCAGTTCTACTGTCCAGCCTCATCACCATGTCCTGCTTCAAGCCGCCCAACGAGGTTCCACGCGACGGCTGGAAGCAAGACAGTCTGGGGACCTACGCCAGCCCAACCGCAGCACGAATCCGACGAATACTCGCCGTCAGCGTTGGCGTTTTCCATGCCCTCATTTCCATGGGCTACGGTGATTCCAGCCTCGTATGTCCTCACCCTGAGAATTTGAACTCAGAGCTGTTCAGCTGGAATACATACACACTGGCTTGTCTCTCGATGATCATTCTTGTCGGGGGACCGCTTCGGCTCACGGCTTTTGCTCATCTTGGAAAGAACTTTACCTTTCAACTCGGACCGCCTGATACTTTGATGACGGATGGTATATATCGGTACATTCAACATCCTGGATACACGGGACAAATTGTGGTCTTGGTCGTCAACCTCGCCCTGTTCTTGCGATGGGACGGCGCATTCGGTTGTTGGGTTCCTCATGGCTTTCGATTGACAGTCAACGGCTGGGGCCTGATGTTTTGCTTGGTTCTCGTGTTTGGAATTTTGCGGAGGCTTATGATGAGGGTCAAGGATGAGGAGAAAATGTTGAAAGATACTTTTGGAGAGAAATGGGTTGCTTGGAGTCGGGTCACCGCGCGCTTCATCCCAGGCCTCTTCTAAATGGTCTGATTCACCAGATGCCATTCTCAGTAAGAATGATGGCTTATTTCGGAGTGTCAAACATGTCGGTCTGCTGTTCGCATTGTCGGCGGATTATTTCGTATGGCTGTCAATGGGAATAAGCACATTTTTACATCTTAAAGACTGCTACCCGATAATGGAAAACTCAAAAGCAGTACAAGTACTAGAATAGATATATATTGAAACACTAAATAACAGTCAACATGAAGCTTAATTTGATCATTGCGACGACAGTCAAGGAGTCTGATTCTGCTCCATCGACGAGTCATGTCAATTGCAACAGGGATAAATCACACAGTAACAGGGCGTAACATGAACGCAGTCAGCATGTTCCATACCGGGTTTGTAATTGCTCCGAGCCCAATGAGCTTCAATGTATCTTAACTGTCAATCTAATTGAGTTAGCTCAGCCTAACTGGGAGAACGAGGCATACTGACCGGCAATGTCGGCACGCAACGGCAACAGTGGGGCAGCATCGTCCAAGTATAAGTGCTCAGCTGAAATATTTGACTCACTGTGAGATTTTCTCGTCTAATATTGCTGGAATCTGTGTGAACAAATGGGTCGACTAACTAAGTTTCTGTCTGATGCGGAGAAAGCAGTGAGGCAAGCTGGGAGGGACTTGCAGCAGCAGCAGCAGCAGCAACAGCAACAGCCTGCTGGGTACCCACAGCCGCAGCAGGGTCAACAGACTCAGCGATATTCTAATGCTCCCGGATATCCGGTGCAATACCAACAGCAGCCACAGCAGCAGTACTATCAGAGTTACCCTCCTCCACCAGTGCAACCCCAAGTGGAAGTCCAGGGTTCGCCTGTGACCTCGCCGCCGCCGCAGCAGTATCACCAGCAGCAATCCCCTTCTCAGGCCCAGCAGCCTCCCCAGGAGCTGCCAGCAAGCGGAAGTACTCCAGTACTTCAACATGTTGAAGTCTCACCCAACCAAGCTGCCTCCAACAGAGGTCCCAGCACCCCTATGCCATTGGGAATTCAGCCGATAAC
Organism: Fusarium brevicatenulatum; assembly: GCA_013363135.1. NCBI lineage: Eukaryota > Fungi > Ascomycota > Sordariomycetes > Hypocreales > Nectriaceae > Fusarium > Fusarium brevicatenulatum. The sequence goes on along the minus strand of JABEEJ010000509.1, from coordinate 79,348 downwards.
GGAATGTATCGACGGACCATTCACACTACCGACTTACTGGTTCATCCACAATTCATACCCAGACTTCGTCATCTGCAGTCGCTGTTACGCAGACCGCATCCTCAACTCACCGTTTCGAGATACCTTCAAACCGGTCTGGTACGATGACAGATTAGAACGGCAATGTCTGTTCGGAACGCCCCGTGTCAAAGACAATCTTTGGTCAGCTGCTCTCTCATCAATGAGTCTCGATAGCATGATGAGCTTCATGGCCACGAGACCTGCGCTGGGTCGTTGTCCAGAGGATAAGTCAGTCGAGGGACATGAGTGGTATTCCCCACCCGATCGGCCGGAGATGGCAATTTGCAAGCCTTGCTACGAAGACTACTTTAAACATGCCTCGTTCGGCAACAGATTCAGTACACATAAGCCTCAGGGCGCAGCAAGTTGTGATCATAATCTCTGGTACATCCGCCGTATGCTCAAGCTCTATTCACCCAACAACAACTGGACAGCTTTCACAACAGGATTCTACAAAAGAATGCAACTCCCGCCGTGTCCCAAGGCACAACCTATCGCAGGTCCAGAAAGGACTTGGTATATGTCCTCTCGCGGCCCATCCAACTTCTCGGTCTGCGAAGGCTGCTATTGGGATTATTTCCACGAGTCTACCGAGAGTCAGTCTTTCCGCACAGCCCGTCTTGGACCTTCACAGGAAGCATCGTGTGACATGGGACAGGCCAACATGCTCATCCCAATGCTTCGGGCGGTTGATAAGGGTGACTACCGCAGATTCTGGAACACTTTGCAAAACCTCTCACAACATCCGCCATGTAATCCTCAGGGTACAAGCGGAATTCGCTGGTATACGCTTCCGAACGATCCTCCAGACTTCGATGTTTGCGCGACGTGTATGGCAGGCACTGTAGCTTCCATGAACATGACGCACTTTTTCAAAGTCAAACAGTCTGTTGGACCATCTGAGGCCCGCCTCTGTTCATTCAACCTGCCTGGGTATCCCCGTGGGGTGCTCTTTTTGCAGAAGTTCGCTGAGGCAGCTTACATCAACGATTGGCGACCACTCAGCGAATTGGCAGTGAACCTGAGTACCGCACCAGCGTGTCCTAAGATCAATCTCGAATTGGGGAAGAATCGTCGATGGTGGGGATGGGAAAATGCTCATATCTGCCAAGAATGTTACGTCGTCGTGGCGAAGGGTACGAAGCTGGAAAAACACTTCACCATGAAGGGAAACCAAGTCGCTGAGTCCCGACTCTGTGACCTCTACTCCCCTCGTATGCGACAACTCTACAAGAACGCCTGCAAAACACAAGACCTAGGATCCTTCCTGTCGTTCGCTCTTCAACGTCGCCAGGTCTATCAGCGGACAGTCCCCGAAATGAACAGGATGCTAGCGGCTGCCAAGCACGCTCTGGGTCAGGCTCAAACTCTTGGTCTCGCAGCCGTGACGTTTAGCGCAGCGGGGAATCTGAATGCAACGAACTTTTATTATGACCATACGGTGGGAAACTCGACGGTGGGACATGGATATCAGAATGAGCAGCTGTTGCAGGCGGCGATGGCGGATCATTCGATGCAGCAGGTTGGTGCTGCTGCGACGGGTCCGGCGGCTGTGGCAAGGGTTGGAGTTTTGGAGAGGATGTGGAAGCAGGTTGAATAGAAGCCTTGTATGGGGTTAGAAATGCAGATTGTTGTCGCATTGTTTGTTGGTACCTGGAGACAGTCGTGGAATCGCACGTGATCTTGTTAGGCATCGTATCTCTCATCTCAAGACCAATCAACAATCAGCAAACTCCAACCTGACCTTACGCAACCAATCCTTACCCATTTATTAACTATTGTTCCGCCATTTATCGGGCATATTACATCTGGTGACTACAATCACAGTCACTCATCTCAACTTTCTTGGCAGCAAATATGTGCTGTTTATAAGAATGTCCCCGCACCAACCAACCGTGTAACGTTGAGTAACCCTCCATTCGTCATGAATCCCACCAACGACCCAAAATGCCAGGAGGCATTCTCTATCATTCAGAACGAAGACCTGCCAAATCCTCTGGGGAAATTACTGACTGCCTTCATCGCGAATGCGTTGAATCCTTCTCTGGCCGCAACTCATGTCCTCAATCGCTGTCGTCCAGGCCAAGAACGCAAGATCGATCTTTATGTCCTCATTTCAGATTGGACGTTCATCGTGGAATCAAGTGAGTCGGCCTTGCCACCGATGTAGCACCCTAGTCCTGATTCCTTTTAGTCACAAAGTACGGGACTACACCGCCTGCCCCCGACAGTAGGGCCAAAGCTCAAATCATCAAAAGGGATGGCAACCGATGTTGCATCACGGGAAAGCCAGCAGGCTTTGGTGACCCCCTAGTAGTGATGCCTGTAATTCTCGCGCCATCCCGCTGGCTTGAAGCCGAGGTACATGGGATGATATTCCAACCAATCTTGAACATGGCTGACACTTTGACTAGCCGAGAGTCCATGAAATGCTTCGCGCCTTCTTCAGCCCCCCTTACCTCGATTGGTGGTTCAATTATACAGAACGACTAAAGCGGGTAGATCCCATCGACGGCCACTGGCTTGTGCGCAGGTCAGCTGCTGAGGCTTACAGGAATGGGGCGGTGAAGTTACATCGGCTACAACCGTCAATGATCGAAGTAAGTGATATAATGAGTCTGGATCTCTTGTACTAACACCTCTCAGTACCGGGTTGGTTGGTGTCTGATTGGGACCGTAGAACCAATGATCGATGTCGATGGCCAGTATCCCCTTCTCGGAGACCACTCACGCACGGGAATTCGCAAGGTAGATGCACGTTTCATCGGGACCCAGGCCCGATTGGCCTCGAGCATGAGATGGCTTGAGGTCAAGAAGCATATCGCGGACAACGAAACCACGATAGCTCAGGCGCCAATACAACCTTCAGCATCCAGGCCAGGTTTGATATCAGCTATATTTCAGACATGCCGCACAATCTTCTGGCGAGTTTGGCTTCTTAACCCCGAATTTGTTCGATTGTCAACATACAAAGTATTGCGAAAGATCGGACACCATCTTTACGGAAGTACAAGTTCCTTGGCAGTTAGCCGTCTGCCTTTCGGTCTTTACCTGAAGGCCACTAACGAAGGGGCTTCCAACGAATCCAAAGCGCTCGATCTTGTTCACAGGTACACTTCTGTGCCGGTTCCTTGTGTGTTGGATCTAGTCTCAGACTCACGAAACACATATCTCTTGACGACTGGTCTCCGCGGTGAGCCCCTCGCCAGAGCAATGGATATGTTTTCCGATCGAGATTGTCACGAGTTCGTCGACCAAATGCAAAGATTCGTTTCTCAAATACGAGCAGTTCCTCCAGTCGGTCCCAAGAACCGCATATGTAATACTCTTGGCCAGGCGTGCAGCGACCCAAGAATTCGAGATGGCGATCCCATTGGCCCCTTCGAGGACGAAGCTTCTTTCAGCCAATATCTTCGCCTTCCCGATGATCCTGCACGGAGAGACCATCAAATTGTATTTACCCACGCTGACTTGAATCCGCGAAACATCCTTGTGGACAAACTCACAAGGCTTGATGGGACAAGGGGTTGGGCGGTCTCGGGAATCGTCGATTGGGAGAATAGTGGGTTCTACCCTGAGTACTGGGACTGTACAAAGACTCAGTTTGAGGGATTTAGATGGGATGAGCGCTGGACTAGGGCTTTGCTTGAAGTTTTCCGTCCATTTGGAGGTTATGCAAAGGAGATTGAACTGGAGAGGAGGAGCTGGAGTGAAGGTGACGGCGCATTTTGACACAACCTAGGCTCACAATCATCAATACGGAGGCGGCTCTTATCTCTTCATCTCTGAAATATGATACCGATAAAACAATGTGAACTGCAAAAACGGAATATGAAGATATTCAGCTACAGTTGAGTAGCTTGCTACTGCTAGCCAACTTACTAGCGAAAGCACCACAGACTCTAATCTAGCCGGATACCTCAGGCATCTTACCCCACCCTGATCTATTGCCAGTCGCGATAACGGCCGTCCAGTATCTCTGACAATCGAATCAACTGCGAAGCCGCATCAGAGAATGGAATGGTTGAATCCTGTTGCTCAGAATGAACTCTCCATACCGACCAACTCACACAAAATCTCGCCTTGGCTGTTCAAGATGCAAAGAGAAGAGGGTATGTATAGCGAAGTTGAATGCGGACTGATGCTAACGCTTGCAACAGGTGAAATGCGATCAAAGAAGGCCGGGATGCAAACGATGTGAGGATACAGGCTCGTCGTGTCCTGGGTACGCCCTCAACCTGCGATGGTCTGCTAAGAACCAACTGCAGCAGAAGTCTGTCAGCTCTGGTCAAAAGCCTCGGGCGAGAAGAGGCAATCAGCCATGCTCAAGTTCAACGAGCCACATGAATGAGGGGGAAACCATCGACATCACGACTTCGACATTGGATCCCTTGCTATTATTCCCTCATTTCGGAGATACAGACCCAATGCCATTCCCAGCACTGAATGCCTCCGACATCCTCGGCCTAGATCCTTCAGTTTCACAGTGGCCTTTCCCAAACTTGGACCCTTCAGAAAACATCACTATTCCTGATGATACGGCTTTTACGGATGGATCACCGAGTTTGGACGAGACTGGGCAGTGGAAAGATCAAAGAACGCAGACGGATCATTCCATTGATATGAGCTGGTTGCGCGGTGAAAGTCAACAATCTCATACTGATCTAGATACTACACCTATACTTGCAGAGTCCTACAACACCGGAGCCCCTGATCACCACTCATCAGTTGCCATACCACAGCAACTGAGCAATCGTCCGACAGCTCTTTCTGACTTCTTTATACGAGAAGTCATACCGCTTTACTGCGCATGGGATAGTCAATCGAACCTGATGCGCGTGGTTGCAGAAAGCTCATGGCAATCGTCAAAGGTCCTATATCACACGATGCAAAGCATGTCGGCCGCTTGTCTAACAAGTGTGTTTCCCGAACTATCCACTACCGCGATACAAGAACGCTTGATAGCACTTCAATGCTTAGATGAGGACGACCCACATACTGCAGAGTATATCGAAGCAAGACTGCTGGCTACGGTTCTGCTCTGCCACACTGCAAGCTGGCATGATCCCGGTAATTTGGCTAAAGAGAGATATCATCTAACTCAAAGACGTGTGCTAGAGTGGAGCTCGACTTCAGGGACGCAGTGTAAACCCATGGTGAAATTCTTTCAGACTGCGGTTGACTACTGGGGGATGCTTCTGTCGTTCTTTACAGATGTGTCGGGCAACCCCAATTCTGATACTCTGATCGGGCCCTCAGAACCAAACAATGAATCTGTGCTGCACCCGTTTGTCGGAATGGCGGGAGAGACAGTCAAGACACTCACTGACGTGGGGAACCTGGTGTCTCAATACCGTTCTCGAGCCTCATCTATCAGATTCATCACAGAAGACGACATGAACTTCTTCAAGAGTAAAATACGGGAGGCTCGAAGTCTAGAAAAACGACTGCTTGCATACACGCCTGCCGACACGTCCAAGATCCAGGATACGGGTGATCCAAGAACAACGCTAGCTCACCTGGCCAAGATCGACGAAGCATACCGATGTGTTGGCCTACTCCAAATCTACCGCGTCTTTTCTGACCTTCTCGCTGAACGATATAACCCCTGGGATGCAAATCACATTTACTCAGCCAGACCGCCGGCCAAGGTCCCAAGCAAAGCTGAGAAGGACTACTGGTTGACAAGTCTAGCGCTGTACACCCTTGGTCTTCTTCGAGACATACCCTTTGAATCGAGAAGCCGATGTATCCAGCCACTCATTCTCGTTGCTATCTCCAGCGAACTTCGTCGCATGCCACAGGATGTCACGTCACTAGGCGCAGCGGATGAAGAGTCACGGTACATGGGACAGAGCATCATTGAACTTGCTCAAGCGCGGAATTTCGTGAAGAGTCGATTGTCAGCATATGCTGATGTCCTGCCTTTGAGAAAGGTGAGCAATATACTTGAGTTGGTGACAAGTATTTGGAGTGCTCTGGATGAAGGGGAGGCTGATGTTTACTGGTTGGATATCTGCACTCGGAAACAGCTCAACACATTGATCGGGTGAATATCTCCGTATTTATTGCATTTGAATATTTAAATATCTTCTGTACACTCTTTTATCATTTACCAGTCGCCAGTCTTAGCTATCGACACCCACTTCGCGACAGACTTCTCCACCGTGATATCTCGCTCGAGCCTCTGGTCTGTAAGGAGAAACGCTTTAGGTAGCCATTCAGGGACTCCTTTACCAGTGACCATAATAGCAATAGCTTCACCAGTCATCCAAGCCTTGTCCATCCCGTAACCACTGTATCCCCCAGCAATCCACTCACCGTCACCGTCTCTCCCGGATACACTCTTCGGTAGTTTACCGACCAATGGAAGTCCATCCGATGTATGACCCTGCAACCCAGTCCATACTCCTTTCAGCTCCGGTCGCTCATCCTCTGGCCATCCTTTCACAAAATACTTGGGCAAGAACTTCAGCAAAGCTTCGACTGAGTGACCCGGCACAGCAGTGTCGTCAGACGTGAGAACGTCAAAGACATTGGAGTAGTCAGTGCCAACCCATATATCGCCAGTTTTGGCATGCTGCTGGAGATAGTACAGGCCTCCATCAAATCGCTCTGACACAGGATCTAGAGTGGATTTCGTTAAATAGGTCCATGACCTACTGTTGCCCAAGTTTTGTAGATAAGGACCGGCCTTTTGTACAGACATGGTCCCTCTATATGGGTAGAGCCTGCCAATCAATGGACGCAGTAAATGCGCAGCATTGGCGTTGGTACAGTGTATGACCTGCTTCGCTCGAACAGGACCCCGGGGAGTCTCAATGACGTACGGGTAGTCAGGTATAGAAGAACCATCAATTGCGGCACCAGATATGTATTTTATCGCTGTTGCGGGAGTATTAGTCTCGATCGAAAGGCGGTCGTGGTATTGGACGAGAAGACGTTCGAAGATTCCTGTTATGAGGCGGTATGGCCAGACGGCGCCGGCAGGATGGTCGATCACACCATGGCCAGTCTTGATGTTGAACTCCTTAATAAGGAATATCAGTACTTACAATAAAACGCAGAGAGGATCCTTAGAAGTCATGGAGCCATACCTTTGCTAAACCTTCTTGCTCAGTAACATGATGGATGGTTTGGTGGCTGGGAATCGCTTCACGGAAGGAGTTCAGAGATTCCTTCGAAGCTTTCCAAGTCTCCTCATCCCCAGCAACCATGACTTTATGCACATGTCGAATCTCGCTGGACTCCCGGAGCTCTGGATCCAGCTCTTCGAGCATACCCATAATGCGCTCAATGTTCATGAAGCTGAAGCGACACATTTCCTTGGCTGTTTCTTCACCATGTCTCTTACACATAGTCTTGTAGAGATGTCCGACTGGAGAGACAAGCTGGCCTCCATTACGGCCTGTTGCGCCGCTGGTAAGAGTACGCGCCTCGAGCACGACGATCCGACTTGTGGTGTCCAGAGTGTCGTCCTCGAGGAGGGCTTTGGTAACGCTACATCCAGTTATACCGGAGCCAATGACAACAATATCGGCGTACGATGGAAGGTTAGTAGACTGAATGCTTGATACAGTAGGGTGTGCAGGTTCTTGCCAGAGCGAGATGGAGGGATTGGGTCTCGGCAATAATGGGTCTGATAGAAGGGCAGCGCGAAGCTTTCTCATGAACTCTTCGCGTAAGCCATAATTTTGCTCGGGGTGTTGTAATGACCGGGCAATAGCTAGAAGTCGATCGGTGGCTTTGCTTGAATCATTCATCGTTGATAGGGATTGATTGGTAGTTAGTGGTGATGACCCAGATAGCAGTGGCAGAATGCTTTTCTCACTGATATACTCGAGCTATCAACCCATGCCGCCGTAGATCGGATAGCTTAGCCAACCCCTGGTGCCTAGCCAGTCTTCTTCAGGCAAGCATTCCATAAAACAGCGTGGCTTGGGCTATCATCTGACTGCCCTGAGCATACTCTACGTTTTTGTCTTCTTGCCGTTTCGAGCATAATTTTGGATCAGAAATGTTTCCATGATAGGGAAGTGATGTTCAGTTCAACTGACGAAGACACTAATCCGTACTTGGTTCAGTTGAACGGCGAGATCTGATTGCTCACTTGTGCTTCCTCCCTGAATTAGTGTCAAGAATTGCCAATCAGGGTGCGTCAGTGGAGCCAGCCAAGTACCATTGAACTAACTGAATATCGTAACATTTCTATCAGCGACTCCAATGATGGACTATCGGTGTCGAGTGACATTATCGGCGAACTATCAGCAGGACCGAGTGAGCGTTATCAAGCCAAGACATGAGGTTTCCATATTCGCTTTAGTTGTTCCCAAATACCAGGTTCCAGATTCCGGGGCCCCAGGATCTATTATCAGTGGAGCTGATAGTACTGATAATGGCCGTTCACTAGTATTGTCTTTCATAGCAGCTTGGGTTGAGGCCTCTCCTCTATAAGATCAACGAACCCCACAATGAAATGAGGGCCATCACATCTCTAACCTTCCAGCTTCGTCCACTGTTTATGATCACTGAGTCTTCACTTCTTCCTTCATCGTATCAAGCTTGATACCATGACTGCCTCGCTTGAGAAAGCAGGCGGTGACGACAATGTCTCTGCCACTGTCGCTGACCATGCTGTCGTCACTATTCAACAAACCCGCAGAGGTCTATCACCTCGCCATGTTCAACTCATGACCATTGCCGGTGGTATCGGTGTCGGTCTCTTCGTTGGTGTCGGCGGTGTCTTGTCCAAAGCTGGTCCATTGCCTCTCATCATCGGATACCTAATCTACGGTCTCGGCTTCATTTGGCCTACCATGTTGAACGTTGCCGAGATGGTGGCATGGCTTCCCATTCGCGGGTCAATCTACGAATTGGCCTCCCGGTTCGTCGATCCAGCTCTTGGATTTGCGATGGGTTGGACATACTTCTATGCGGGAGCCATGCTGGTCTGCACTGAATACTCTGCAGTTGCAACTGTTATGCAGTACTGGAACACCGATATCAACCCTGCTGTCTGGATCGCCATAGCGTTGTCTGTATGCTTCTTCATGAATATGGTTGCTGTTAGGTATGTCTTCTTTCGATTGAGATAACAATGCAAGCACTAACATCTTGGGCATAGATGGTATGGAGAAGCCGAGTTTATCATGGGCTCTACCAATATCCTCTTGATTCTTGGCCTTATCATGGCGACCTTTGTCACTATGGTTGGCGGGAACCCTCACAAAGACGCCTACGGCTTCCGAAACTGGAAGAACGGAGACATGGCCCATGAATACTACGCTGAAGGAGCCACCGGCATCTTTCTCAGTATCTGCATTTGTGTGCGATATGCCGTCTTCACGATCGGAGGCCCAGATATCATTTCCCTTTCTGCTGGCGAGATTCGCAACCCACGCAAGACGATTCCCAAGGTTGCCAAATTGATCGTCGGTCGGATTCTGTTCTTTTATGTAGTCGGAATTCTTGCCGTAGGCATCATCTGCAACTCGCGTGACCCTCGACTTCTGGGAGCGATCGAGAACGGCGAAGCTGGCGCAGCAGCATCTCCCTGGGTTCTGGGTCTCCTCCGTCTCGATATCAGAGGGTTTCTTCCTGGGCTTATCAACTTTCTCATCTTGCTGTCTGGATGGTCCTGCGGAAACGCGTATTTGTACTCGTCCAGTCGTACCCTCTACTCATTGGCCCAGGATGGCCAAGCACCCAAGATCTTCTTGAGATGCACCAAGACTGGCGTACCATGGGTGTGTGTCACAGCAGTGACGGCTATATCTCTCCTATCGTTCTTGGTAGCCTCCACCAGTGCGAGTGAGGTCTTCTCCTGGTTCCTGGACCTCACCACCGTCGCTCTGGTTGTAAACTTCACGGCCATGACATGGGTGTTCATCGGATGGCGTCGAGCCCTTAAAGCTCAAGGGATCACTCGTCAAGGGGAGAACAACTTCAAAAGGTCACTCTTCAAGAAGACGTCAGATAGGCAACCTGTCCCTGGAATCGTATTCCCCTTCACCGCCCCTTGTGCATCATGGACGCCGTACTTATGTCTCTTCATTGGAGGATCGACCTCCATCTTTATCGGATTCGACATCTTCCAACCATGGTCGCTGAAGGGCTTCATCACAAGTTACTTTGGTCTTGCTTGGTTCTTCTTTATGTTCATCTTCTGGAAGGTCTTTAAGCGAACCAAGTTTGTGACTCCTGCCAATGTCGATATCTTTGCCGACGGTAAGAAACAGGCTGTGGATGAGGAGTGTCGCTTCTGGGAGGAGGGATTTGGCGATGAAGCTGAGAGGGATGCGTTGGCCAAGAAACATGTAATTGTCAGAACTTGGGCTCGGTTCTGGGGCGGCTAATTGTTTTGATGTACGGGATCATCTTAGCGGATGCGGAACTTGATCGTTTTGCATTACGATGGGGTGTTTTTCTTATAATGATCTCTTGCTTTTTATTCCTCGAGCCATATCTGGTTTGCGGCTCATCATAGTCATAACATAAACCCATTAAATAATTTACCTTCCGAAAACTTAGTTCTTTGATCAGAAACACTGTGGCGTGATGAAACTGGCGACTCTGATTCTTCTTATGAACGTTTGAAAGTCTTGTAGTGGCCAAATACCTAATACAGCAGATTATGTTCACGGGAAGATTGACTGCGTCCATATGCTCACCCCGATAAATCATCCTTCGATGAACCATCTGTCCTACACATCAAGCAAAGAGATTCAAGTCTTCTAACCTACTGAAGCCTCTATAATGGCCATGGTCAATCTCGCTGAGACGTTGATAGAGTTCACATGAAATAGACCTTGCAACGGGGGCCGTGGCTGAGAGCGTAGAGCGTTGAGCGTTGAGCGTTGGGGGCTAAGCTTCTTTTGACCTCTCAATGTTATCATAGAGAGTTCGTATCACCAGATACAATTTAATTGATCTATAAGACATTTCCAACATTCACATGAACTGACCGCCTGCTCGTGTAGGCACGAATTCCCTCCTCTCCCAACTCACGACCAATACCAGACTGCTTGACACCACCAAAGGGTATACGGAAGTCCGAGTCATTGCTACTATTAATCCACACCACTATAGTTGTCAATAATGAACTCTAAATCAAAATGGTGTGTGACTTACTCCCTGCCTCGATCTTATTCGCGAGAAGATTTGCCCGGGTGATGTCTTGCGAGAAGATGGCCGCACCAAGGCCATAAATCGTATCGTTAGCCCGGCGCACAGCCTCATCTTCTGTTTTGAATGGGCTGATGATAGCAACAGGGCCGAATATCTCTTCACGGTATATCTTCATATCATCCGATGCATCGGTGAAGATAGTAGGTTCGATATAAAAGCCCTTGCCATTGACTGCAGTTGGCTGGCCCCCAAGAGCAACAGTAGCCCCTTCAGCTTTACCGCTCTCGATGAAGGATAGCACCCTTTCATATTGCGCCTCTGAGACCTGCGGTCCTTGGAAAGTATCGCTGTCGAAGGGATTGCCGATCTTGCAAGACTTGACTCTCTCTTGAAAAGGTCAATGAACTGCTCATACACCTTTTCGTGTACCAAGATGCGACTTGTTGCAGTACATATCTGGCCTTGGTTGGCCATGATACCATAGTGACTCCATTTAACAGCCTGGTCCAAATCTGCATCTTCGAAAACGAGCAGTGGAGACTTTCCACCGGACTCAATCGTAATTTCTTTCAGATTGCTCGCTGCGAGCCGTGCTACCTCACGTCCAGTTGCTGTAGATCCAGTGAAGGCAATTTTATCAACATTCATGTGAGCTGCTAAAGCTGCACCGGCCTTACACCAAAGCCGTTGACGATGTTGATCACGCCCGGCGGAAATCCTGCTCTCTTGACGATATCTGCAAAGAGTAAGATGGACAGAGGTGTCTGCTCGGCTGGCTTGAGTACCACACAGTTGCCGGCCGCAATGGCTGGGGCGATTTTCCAACCAGCCATTCCTAAGGGAAATTCCAAGGAATGATCTGGCCGCAAACGCCAATCGGACCAACAATGGTGTAAGCAAACTTCTGCTCAGTTATGCTTATCACTGAGACCATTAGTCAATAACCCCCAAAGTCTACTCAGTCCGGCTTTGAGACTCACCTTGCCCATATTGCTTGTCTGCAAATCCAGCGTAGTATCTTAGCACACCTGTCAGTTCACCAACATCTCCTTGTGCAGACGAAAACCGTTTGCCGTTATTCCAAGTATCAATAGTGGCAAGTTCGTTTGTGGCAGCATCAACAAGGTCAGCGAGCTTCCGCATCATTTCGCCCCTCTCGGTTCCAGAAATGTGCGACCAAGGGCCTTTGAGGGCTGCCCGTGCAGCTTTAACAGCATCGTCAATGTCTTCCTCGCCACCAGCGTGGACTTTGACAATCTCATTTTCGTCACTGCAATCTTTTAGTAAACTCACTTCAACAAGTGCCCAGAACCATAACCTACATTGGACTCACAACCGATATGAATTCCTCTGCCTTTGATCGACGCCATTCATTGTTGATGAAGAGGCCCAGTGGTTGGTTGTAAGTTACTCCATTTGGAGCAGTTAGCTGCTGATAAAGCTCGCTGCTCATGATTGATCGGATTTGAATATATAACTACAGTATTATCAAAAGTATCAGTTAGCTAGATTATATCACGATACGCTCCAGTCTCTAAGTCCTACAGCACAGTACAGCTCCATGCTTTCACTCTGCTGCTTTCCAGATCAGGCAAGTTTCTGGCGGTGGGCCATGGATGTCTGCGCTAGTATTGAACAGGCAACTTTGAGACAGCTACCAGAAGCAGTAAAGATCGAGGCTTGTAGTGCGATAAGCGTTGGTCCACTCTTATCACTTCACTGATAACAACAATGCGTAGGGTAACATCAGGCACTCGGAGTCCTGTCCGATCGCATACAAACTATCCTAATAGTGACCGCACAGAAACGACCATTGTTGTTGTATCTTGCATTACCTTGACTTTCTCCTCGTAACCCAACCGTTGTTATGTCTTTGCCGTAATGTGCTCAGCTTCTTTTCCCCCACCCAAAGGGATGTCTTCGTTCTGGAGAACCGCACCAGGCAATCTCGATAATTATCGGTCAACTGTAGGGCTTCCAACGACTGTGGACATCGCCATTATTGGTGCCGGATACTCCGCAGCATCAATCCTCACGCATATCCTGGAAACAACTTCGCACGAGGACAGGCCCTCAATTCTTGTTCTGGAAGCCCGGCAACTGTGTTCAGGTGCGACTGGACGAAATGGTGAGCCAAACCGCCCGCGAGACTCTTGTGCCAACACTGACCATTGGAGGTGGTCACCTGAAGCCAGACTCATACAACGCGATTGCTGGGTACGCGTCGGAGTATGGGATAGAAGCCGCCGCAGAAGTTGCTTCATTCGAAGCTGCAAATGTTAAGGCCGTTACTGAATACGTTCAACAAAACAAAGTTGATTGCGAATTTGTACTTACGAGGGCGGTTGATGTGCAACTCTCCACCGGCCATCAAAGTCGCATCAAGGAAGGGTACGATAAGCTTGTTACTGCTGGACTTGAACCGACCAAAGATACGTTTTGCGTTGAGGGAAAGGATGCTGAAATGGTCAGTACGCTATATCTCTTTCTACTCAACCCTAACACCAGGTTTGTAGATGTCTGGCCTTAAGGGCGCAAAGGGGTGCTTTACCTACACAGCAGGACATCTTTGGCCCTACAAACTTATTCATCATATGTTTTCAGAAGCAATCAGTCAAGGAGTTAATCTGCAAACTAATACGCCAGTCACTTCTGTCTCCGACACTGAGGATGCCACTGGTCACTATACCTTACGTACCGGCAGGGGTAAAGTCAGAGCACGAAAGGTCGTTTTCGCAACAAATGCCTATACAGGCTCTCTGCTTCCCGAATACAAAAGCAAGATCATTCCATATCGCGCTGTATGCAGTCGGATCAAGACCCCTGGGCCACATCCTCTTCTCAATAATACTTACGCTCTTCGATTCTCAGACTGGAACTTTGACTACTTGATTCCTCGGCTAGATGGGAGTATCATTGTTGGTGGAGCTCGAGATGCGTATATCAGATCTGTTGACTCATGGTATGGGAACGTCGATGACACTCAAGTCATTGATGAAGCGCGCTCATACTTTGATGGTTACATGCAGAGGCATTTCCATGGATGGGAGGACAGCGGGGCATATGTCGATGATACATGGACTGGAAGTAAGTTTATAACCGTTTCGTCTTCTTTCTAACCGTAGCTGACATCGAACTAGTAATGGGCTACTCTTCCGACCGGCTCCCTCGAGTAGGACCTATACCGGGTCGACCAGGCATGTTTATCATGGGAGGCTTTACCGGGCATGGCATGCCGCAAATCTACCTATGCGGACAAGCGATGGCAAAGTTTCTCCTCAAAGATGTTTCTTTCAAGGAGACTGGCTTGCCCCAATTATTTGAGGAAACGCAGGCTCGTTTGGAAGACCCGAGAGACAGGGTGCTGGAACTGTATGCTTCGGTTCTCAATCCCTCGAAATTATAATGACTTCGGCCAACGACTAGGGATTAGGCAAAGTTTCGTCATTGAGTTTCCAAGTTTTTCTTTTATAAATTAATTTAGCTGTCACTCGGAATGTAACTCATCATCTCTTGTGCGATGCAAGAACTATTGTTGTTACCGTTTTGCCTGTAGTGGTCTCAACTTTTGTAACTGAGGCTGTGAGCATTACTGCGTAGACACATTTAAATTTGAGCAAGGACATACACTGTAGCTATTGTGAGAATGTACACTATTATAAGTTGTCAGCCTTAGAGCCTGGCCTTTTTCATTGTGGTTGGTTGGTTGCCTGTTTATTCCCTGCTCATTAAGTCACGTCTATCTCGTGCAGGTCGCCCTCAGAATAACCCTTTTTTCCAGCCCTATTTTCAATCTTCGTAATTGTTCTTTCTTGGTTTTCTAGTTTTTGTGCTGACCTGATGGCTGGGTATATCGTTGTCTCTTCACACGCTTGTTGCCCATCCCGCGTCGAGTACAAGTGTTTCTAGAAGTGTTATTTGCAGTTGAGACTTGTGGCTGTGAGCTTATTCCGGCAGAGAGAACCTAGATCCTCCATCACTTCCTAACCTCCAAAAACAAGCTTAGATGTCGATTGCAATTAACAGACCGCTACAACGTCCCATCCCACGGGCCGACTTTCCACTCGCCATTATATGCGCCCTCCCCTCGAAGCCGATGCGATAGAGGCCCTATTTGATGGATACTAGGACTGTCAGGCCTACAGCAAAGCCCCCGGCGACCCCAATTGCTACTCGACTGTGCGCATCGGCCATCATAATTTCGTACTCGCCTACGTGCCCGAAGCAGGAAAGGCCAACGGAGCCGCTATCGCGACCAATTGTCGCGTTAGCTTTCTCGGTGTCAAACTAGGTAGCCATCGTCGTCGGGGTCTGTGGAGTCATCCCTTTTAGTTCGTACCTCGCATGCTTGGAACCCGACATTGCGGATCTTTCTACGTTGGCTTTGAAGCTTGAGGACCTCCCTCTGATACTCGTGCAAGCCGCTGCATTTACCCAAGAAAATAGAATCTCGATCAGAGAGTACTTGAACCTACTAGGGGATGACGAGAACACGTTAGAGCTACTCCATGAGGACTTTGAGACAAGGGGAAGAGATCGGGAGTCCCTGCGAGCCGTTGGCGAAACCTGGCAGATCTCATTTCGGCAAATGAAACGTCAAAACGAGCTAGCTGGCGATTTACTGTCTCTGATATCTACGCTCCACTATCAACATATCTCAGAGAACCTCTTGGTCAATTGCGCATCGTGCATTTACGGCCAATGAGTTCTTTAGAACTCGTCAAGGCAATTCTAAAACCATTCTCTATTATGTCGGGTGCAAAAGACAGTGGTATTTCTATGCATCGCCTGATACATCTGGTAATGCGCAGATGACTGTTTCGGGAACGCATCGTGGAAAGCTTCGTGCAGAATGCGATTATGGTAACTCACAGTAGAATTAGTTCAATTGTTGACGGAGACGAGGACGCAATGACGCAAATTGGGCATAATCTAGTTCACATACTGGTAGCTTCTATCTCGTCTATGTCTGCCAGCGCCATAGATGCCAAGCTATTGAGATACACGAAAACAGTCGGCTTACTCGTGCCGACCCTTGTCAGGATCTTGTACCACTCAATACTACGTCTTTCAAAAGGTGGTTCTGGAGAAAAAGAGTTGATTCTGATACAAGAGGAAGAAAGAAATGGAAGCTTGCGTATACAGAACAGCATGAGGAAACTGATGAGCGATAGTCAGGCTCTGTGTGAGAATCTGACTACACTCACGAACATCTTGACGGCGGCGGCTGATAGACGGCAACGGCCTTTACCTCATGGCACCAATGATGTGTCCAGCGATGCGTGTGAATGGAGTTTTCTTATCGACCTGAGCTCAATCTAGGAATATCCACCCTGCACAATTTGATCTAATGTGACTGTGAGCTTGAATTAGCAGAGAGAACTTAGTGCCCGGCGATATGCTGGGACAGATGTGAAACAGCTGTTCCGGCTGGTTGGGCGCGGTAGTTAGGCCGCCAGGCGTGCAAAGGTTCGGGAATTTGAGTCAAATTCACGAGTACGCTTGAGAATATTCTAATGTGGAATCGAACGAAAGGGGAGAACGCTAGAAACGTAATGACTTTCACCCTTCCCTACGTCCGAGATTACTGGCAAATAAGTTACGGACAGATGATCAGAACCAATATCTTGAAGTGACGTTTATTGAGGCACTAGTTGTCTGGATATCTAGCGGTGATCGGTCGATTAAGAATCTCAGTAGTTGGTATAGCTCTGTCATCAGCCTGTTCGCCTTTCTCAAAACACAACGAGCTATAAGCAATTCCTTGGGGATTTCCGTACATGTAGTGGTATGTGTTTGTTTATACGTTACAAGGTCGGTAGCCAAAGATCGGCATATTGGACTTGGCCTGTAGGCTATAGCGCGTCAAACAGGCTTGCGTGACTGCCAAGAATATGTGAAGCCGACGATCAACTGGATTCAGACTGATTGACTCAACTCTCAGTCTGTTAAAGATTCAGGTAGAAGATAACCGAAAGCTAAGTGATGTGTAGGGTATCACCAAGTCCACTTCGAACAGGGAACGCACTGACGATCCACGTGGGTGATGGATCTCAAAAATTGATCTGTTCCACCAACGCTGTTACCCCGATCCACTAATGACTAACATAGTGCCGACGATCTTTCCCTACTGACTCTGAGGCTCTGCATTTTATCACCGGCTGCTACTATGAGCAGGGCTACGCATTGAATTGAGTCATGTGTTGGGGTCTACTAGCATATGATCATCTCGACGATGATACCTACGCGTTAAATGCCGACGTTATATCCGGATTGTTGTAACGTTGAGAGAGGAAGAATTATTCCGAGACCTAGCTCAGGTGGACAGGCGCAAATTGGAGCTCGTCTCAGAATGTCTCCATTTCGGCGGCCCAATTCATCCCAATAATCTTTTTTATTTCCGTGGCCCATCTCAATTCAACGAAGATCATGCACAGTCGGCCCGGCACGGAGCAAAACTAACGGCGGAGTTTCTACGGTAGAATGTGTCAAGAAGATGTCTCCTGCCCCAACACTAAACAAGTGTCGGCAAACTTTGACAACGAATGAGCTTGTTCGATATTAACTTCATCTAACGTTTCAGCAAAGAACAACGGTTCATTCCGCTATCCAAAAGAACCTCAGGTGGCGTTGACGAAAGTGGAAGCCCAGCAACTTGGCACAACGGAACTTGATCTCAAAGGATTCCCAAGTGCCGAAATTTGATACGCTGTGCTCCTGTGGCGTTGATTCTAGTGGCGTCCCCCCCTGAGTCAAGTGCCATTTTAGCGGGAGCGTAAAAAAGTCTGTGATGACATCGCGAGAGGGGGAGAACCGAGGCTTGGGTGACATACTGTAACGGGAAATGTAGCCCGGAGCCATTGGTAACTCTCCCGTTTTGGAGCTCGGTTACAGAATTAAAGTGCGGAAATACAATGCGTGATGTGATGCTCATCCCTGTACCAAGAGACGATCATACCATGCATCTGGGGACCAGACCCTCGGGTAACGGTAGGGATATTGGTTAAGCTATACAACCCGCGTATTTTCCCATCAAATCAGGTCGTCCAATTGTCCACAAGAGCTCAAGTGTCAAAGCGAAGGTCAAAGCGCAGATGCGATTCATCCAGAGACTTGGCTAGAGAATATCGTTTCGCCACGCCACGCCAGACCGTTCCTGGAGTCTCGTCCCGACGGCACTAAATATCTCCAGCTTCACACTTACCTCCACTCCCTAAAACGTGGTTCTGGTAGTGTCTGCAGGTATGTAGGTATAAACCCCCTGGATCCCCAGATTCTTTCCCTCTTCCCTCTCTTTTCCCCGGCTGATCCCTTCATTCCTCTTTGCTTTTTTTTCGTATCGCTCCTTTTATGCATCATGTCGGCGACTACGAGTGACATCAAGATCGCTTCCATTGCTATGGGATTCACCCTTGGCTTTGGCCTGCTTACCGTTTGGGAGGCGTGGAAGCAGACTCGACGGAATCGAAACCCGCTACGAAGTACCTATATCTACATGCTCTGGGGAGAGATTCTGGCAAACATCATCATCGCTATCATCGGATGGATTTTCTTGGATGGAATCATCGGACCGACGTAAGACAGCCACTCAGCCAGTGTCGAAAATGGCGTGCTAACAGTGCCTAGTGTACCGGTCTTGTTCTTTATT
Organism: Fusarium brevicatenulatum; assembly: GCA_013363135.1. Classification (NCBI taxonomy): domain Eukaryota; kingdom Fungi; phylum Ascomycota; class Sordariomycetes; order Hypocreales; family Nectriaceae; genus Fusarium; species Fusarium brevicatenulatum. The sequence goes on along the minus strand of JABEEJ010000509.1, from coordinate 60,513 downwards.
CTGTTCTTCTGGGTCTTTGAGGTCCAGCTTCTTATGCAAATTATCGTCAACCGAATCTCCATCATCGCCGAACACCGATCGACTATCTTTAAGTTGAAATGGGGAACCGCTATTACCATCACTATCATCAACATTGCCGTCTTCGTTATCTGGATTCCTGCTCATACTGTTCCTCCCGCCAGTCAAACGTAAGTCACTATAACTGGCGTGGCTAGGTTTATACTGACCAATGCAGATTCGTTCGCATCAATGAAGTTTGGGATCGTATGTCCAAGGTTCTCATCCTTCTCGTTGATGCTGGCCTCAACTGGTACTTTCTTCGAACTGTCAAGAAGCGACTCGTTGAACAGCATCGCTTGAAGAAGTATGAGCCTCTCGTTGGCTTCAACGCTAAGCTCATGATTATCTCGATTCTCATGGACGTAAGTATCTCGTCTCTCTCTCGAGATATCAGCCCTTGCTAACTCTTGCTAGGGCATGCTCATCGGTCTCATGTCGCTTCCAAACCAGGTCGTCTACATCCAGTTCCACCCCGTCGCATACATGGTCAAGCTCAACATCGAAATGTCCATGGCCAAGCTTATTACCCGCCTTGCAAAGGGCGAGAACGCCGACGACTACTACCCCTCCATGTCGCACTCCGGCCACCACCAAAGCAACAACCAGCGCACCAACGATGCACCATGGACTCAGGGTAATAATGTCCAGTTGACACACCGATCAAAGGTTGTCGCTGGCGATTCCGACGAGGACTTGTCTGGAACCATGGGTAGACATAACGGTGGACCTGGCATTCATCGCCGAACAGAGTTTGAGGTCACTGTCGAGACGAAGCCTCAGAAGAATCCATTCAGAGAGGGAACAGATTCGGGGGATGAGCTGCCTTTGACTTCAAATACCGGGCATCCTAAGCAGATGACTGTTGAGGAAGTTAGCCGTAATCCTTCTATGTCTAGCAGCAGACGATCTTGATCTTCACATACATTCTTTAGCTATATAACATATACATAATACATAATATCCCTACCTGTCAGCGATATTATAAGGTCCGATGGCGTGAAGTATTATGGCGTTTCGAGCCCCACCATGCCTAGAAGGGATTAATTGATTAACTGGCGGTTCAAGCTCATGGTAGCTTCTGGTGACATGTCACGCCAACACACTATAGAGTATTAACTAACTCGAGATTTTGGAAGAAAACAAAAGCCTAGCACCAGAAGAGATAATTGGTTGATCGTTGAAGCTTATGCTGTCTCAACGGGACATAGCAAGCCAACATGCTGAAAAGTCCCAACTAAGTTCAGCGTTTGGAAGGCAATATAAATCTCCCAATTAAATACAGGAATAAGCCTGAGGTAAAGAAATAGAATGACGCATATCCACAATATTAAACTTATAGATTTTGCCTTGTAAATTATAAAGTCTAGGCTATCAGTCAAACACATCCTTTTGAGCAGTTTTGAGTCAAATATCTGGCCTGAGGTTAGGGTTTCAAAAGAGACTTCAGGGCACAAAGGTGAGGGACACCAATAAACACAGGATAGCCTTTACACAGGACACCATTTCAGAGTTAACTTTAATCCGTGGCAGAGTAATGTGTATAAATACGAGCATCCCCCTAGCGGAATTTCCTCTCTTCCCACACAGTAAACCCATTCTTCTGCCTTTAATCGCAACAGCTCCACCTTACAAACACTCCTTGAGTTAGCACCTGATCCAGAAAACGTGATCATGACCACCATGGATCCCCTTACCAGAATTCCTGCCGAGCTGCGTCTGCAGATATTCTCATACCTTCCATCCAAGGCCACTATCTCTAGCCTCATCCAAGCCTCTCCAATAATGCTCGAGCAATACCTTGGATACAAAACCAAAGTAATACGAAATTTACTCGAGCGCGACTTGGACGACCAAATGATTCAAGATGCTATGGCAATTATCCTGTACCCATCTCTCCGAAATGCCCGAAAATCCAAGCTCTGCTTCGATGCGCATTTACTACATTGGGAGTGTCACAGGCTTCGAAATCCTTTGGTGACCCACGATACCGTTCTCTTGGACCAGCTTGATAAATTGCATAGCCTTCTGATGGTTTTTGTCGAAGACTACATCACAAAGGCGACTGCGGACTTCCGACCTCGGGAGTACATTTGTCTCCCTGAACCTACTCACAGCCAGAGCCATCTCGTGTTCAAAGGACAAAAGGTGACCAGGAGATTTGACTCCTGTAACCTTTCGGAAGGTGAAAGACGACGCTTGTTGAGGGCATTCTTACGAGTTGAGCTGTATTCTCTGACTCTGAGGACTACGGCCTTCGAGAGCGATCCTTTTGCCAAACGACGAATTATGAGTTACGTGGCCTTTGGAGCCAACAGACGTGACGAGGAGGCGATTCGCTGTGTTTGGGTGTATACATCCTCACTATATGGCGCCATCTTTGCCCAATGTGCTGATGCCTGGCTGCCACTAGCCGATGCACCACCAGAAACTGGACTTCTATTCCCTGATAATATCTTGGTGGATGCGATTGAGTATGGCAAGGACGCTGGCATCAAAGGAGAGGAAAAACGGTCCGCTATTGAGTCTATGGCTCAGTACGGTTTCTCTTTGATCTTCGAGATTATTCGTTTTGCCATAGCAAAGCCACAATATACTTCAACTCTCAAAAACTTTGTTGAGAAGCTGTGTAGCTTCAGAATGGACATAACTTCAGAAGATTTATTCGGAAGAGGAATGAAATGGGGAGGCTTGCACGGTCTGAGTCACAATACTGGTTTCAGATACTCGGGTGATGACCTACATTTTGATGAGCAGCCGTGGTGGAAATATCTTGGGACAAAGCTACATCACCGTCGTGGCCGCCAGATACAGTACAAGATATTCCAACAGCGGGCGTGGCCAATCTTCGACGACGATCGCCATTACCCAGTCAACACCGCTGCGTTGCCAGTATTCCCTACTCCATATTTCTTAGAAGAGATGGGAGAGATGGCAACAGAAATAATGTTAAGAGAAAGGACCAATGACTTCGTCTCCTCCTTCGAGATTGGCTCCGTTTCATACGGCCAGTTAGAACCCAGGGCGAGAGACCTTCGTCGAACCCAAAAGTGGCAGGACAAAATGAAGCAGAGGCGAGGGAGTGACTGGAGCACTGTATCTTCTTTGCCTTGGATTTCTTTGGGCAATCATGAGGTTTCACTGCCAGTGATTGAGAATCAGGAGCAGTTGCTGACGTGGAGTTCTCGGGGGGTTGTTCGATATGATGAATCAAAGGAGGCTTACGTGGTTGTAAAGGAATGAGCATCTGGGGTCCTGGGCCTAGGGCAGAAACGTTGTTGGGATGCGTTTGATCTTGAGCAAATTGTTGCAGAGTATGATTTTATGTATGAAGATTGATTTCTTTTTTCTTTTTTCTTTTTGAATTATAAATTGTCAGACCCTGAGATGCATCTGGACTAGGATCTTGGCTGTCGAATTAATGTTGCAAGGTTCATTGGCAGGGGTCTTCAGAGGCCACGTGAGATACACCATCAGATGAAACATGATTACAAAAATCTCTCATATAGACCGAACAACGATATAAATCTCAATTGAATTTATGCCAGCAAAACAAAAACAGAACCATTTCCAGCCTCTCCCCACGAGATACCCATTGTGATGGACCATGGGATAGTGAGGGTCGTCAATGGAGGATGGCTGGATGGGCTTACGCGAGATGCGGTTACGCGACCCGACACGAGCACGATTCTTTGGGAAACACTCTACGAACCGTGGGATCTCTTTTCAAGACTCGATAAAGGGGAAGACGTGACTGCTGCTGAGCCTGTGACTTTGTTACGCGACGTTTGCTCTGGGCACGATTATTCAGAAAAGAACTGTTCAGTCATATGCAGCAGCGCAGAGGATTTATTCGCGTCTTGGAAGACCCTTTGGCAATGTCTCTCTCTCTCCTCGTTAACCTTCGCAAACTCCACATTCTCTACACTTGATCAACGCCGTGGCGGGGTAGGAAACGGGACATCAAGGGAGCAGATCTCGAGCGCTTTGGCGTCTTTTGGCATTACTAACGCGACCGATTTCGACGGAAAAGCGGTTCTGAATCTCACGTATGAGTGTGCTGCTGCAAGTTGCCGGGATACTAGTATGGGAGAATGCTTTATTGGCCAACTCGACTCGGGGTATTTTGACAGTGAGACTATCCAGTGGATTGAGGTGTACGAGGCTCTTGCACCGCTATGCGATGGACTAGAAAGCGATATCAACATCGATATTGCTGGACCTGGAGTAAGCCCAAGACTTCAGGTACGGCAACCGACGCTGATCACTCTACAGGTACTAATAACATACATTACTCAAACAGCCATGGTGGTCTTTGCATGGCTGTTTTTCCTACTTCTAAAAGTCAACAAGTTCATCAACACTTCGACATCAATCTTTACTCATCTGTTCCGAAAAAGAAACCCGGGTCCTAATCTCTTGACCCATCGTGTATCAGGCCTTGAACGTCTCGAGCGCACGAATCTTGCGCACGCCACGAGCACCTTCCTCGCAGAGCTTCACGAAGCACAATGCTTCTTCGTCGTTGCCATAGAAATAGCCCTGATAAACGCCAGTTCAAGATCAGCTATCTTTACTGGCGCTGAGAACTGGCAGAGTCTTCTTTGGAATCGCGACAGTGTCCAGTTCCTTGCAGGTATGGGAGCTTGGCCCATTATTCTCGGGCAGATCTCGCTCCGGAGAGCTGAGCTTGACTCGATGTATTACCTCCTCCTCTCGACGCTCGCATTGGTACTTGCGGGTGTCGCAGCAGATACAGCTGCAAATCCAGATCCAGATCGGATCTACAAGATGTTTCAAGGGCAGAATACACTCCAAGAATGTGGTGGCCATCCTTCCCTTCGAACGTTTTGTGTGGAAGAGCGAGAGGGTCTATACTGGTATGTCTTTCCAGCGGGGAGTATATACGCATTCCTCGGATTACTTGCTATTCTGTGGTGGGCCAAGATCTGGAGTCTGTGCAACTCTCCAACCTCATTTCTCAAAAAGCACGAGTCCTTGTCAAAACGACGAGTTGAGTCCTGGGAATGGCTCAAATGGACTTTTGTAAAGGCTTCTCTTCTTGCAATACATGTTGCAGAAGCTGGTGCTCTTGCTTGTATTTGCTTCGGACTGGCAGTGATTCGGGCACCGTTGCTGAACTTATTGCTGAGAGGGGAGACAGGGACTTGGAGTGTTGGACAGTTGGTGGCTGTACTGATATGGGCGCCGGTAATATCCAAATATGCCCATCTAGCAATTCGTGAGTTATCATTTTGCAAGCTATTTTGAATCAAGAAGGAACTAACCATTATCTAGTCGGCGTTGAGAAGGGCTTCAGGCTTCGCTTGTCCAAAGCCTTTGATATCGTGAAGAGGTCGGATACTAGGTCTGGAAGTGATAGTGAGGCTATATCTCTGAGCTGAGTGAGCATAGAGCATCTGAATAACCGACTTTGTCAACGAACTTATCCTTTATCAATCTGGGCTGATAACTTGCTTCGTTTTGATGGCATCCGAGGTGTCAGGTGACATAGGCCTCTATTATCTCGTTGGTCAGTCCCGACCTATCAGCTGTATACAACGACAAGATCACTTTGAAGAGCAACGCACAGACACAGTAAGCATGGCTGAGCCTCTTAGGCAACCAAACCAATCATATCAACCCAACCCCGCTCATAAATCTGTCGAGTGAACCTGACAAGCTGAACTTTTGTCCAGGTCATCAGCTTTAATCTTCCTTCGGAGGAACTAGACATCACGATGGCGTCCAACAACCACGACTTCTTGGACTTGTCCAAGGTTTTTGCTGTTGGCTTGGTTTGGACACCGTCGGTGTACTTCCTCAACCTATGGGTCAGTAGCCACCCGCCTATCGCCTTTGTGATCATCGTCTGCGTGATCTTCTCAATCGTCAGTCTTTTAGCAAGTTTACACCTCATTGTTTTCGCGATCTTCGTTTTTCTATCTCCATTGTTTGCCCTTGCATTGCTCTACGGACTCACGATAGAGCTCCCATACCCACGTACTGGGTTCGGTCCTTGGTGTCTCTCATTGTTCTGTGCTCAAAGGCCACTACTTTACGCGTCGCGGTTGGAAATGCCACAGGGAAAAGAATGCAGATTGTGTGGAAGATGTAGCAACATAGTCGACCAGTCCTCCATCCTCCGGGGCACCCGCTGGAGATTGACGCGATCAAAGGAAGAATACGACTTTTACACTAAAGATCAGCTGCAGCAGTCCTCCGAGGACTGCCATCTATGTAGCCTCCTCTGGTATTCTTCATTTGACGGCCAGACGACTTCAGTGCCTGGAACATCCTCGGGAGAGTCTATGGGGCGGGAACCAGACGTTACTACACCACTACTTTCCGCAGTTTCAAGGTCATGCAATTCTCGTGACTGTGAACAACGCGACGAAGCCGTACATTTCTTAGTCCAAATTTCAGCTACCAGGAAATTTGGCTGCGGTCAATTACTCCACATTCGTCTGTACGAGAAAGGATCGAGTCAATTCCCGTGGCTACGAATCGAAGATGCCAACTATGGTACGTCTCGCGGTGGCTATGTACCATCTCATGACTAAATCAGTGCCACAGTATCTGATAAACGTAATTGTGGGCAGTCCAATATGACCGGCTCCGAGTCCAGTTTTCAATGGGCCCGAGAAATAGTTAAGAAGTGCGAACGAAAGCACCACAATTGTCGCAACCACTTCATTCGATCTGCCAGCCAGCGATACCTTCCTAAAAGACTTATTGATGTCCAAGCTAGGGGCAAGGGAGTGGTACAGCTCGTGTTGAGTGCCCAAATCCGACCAGGCAGTATTGTTGAATATGCTGCGTTGAGTCACTGCTGGGGTACAACGGTCAAGTCCGAACTCAGGAAGGAAAATGAAGAAACAATGAAAACTATCTTGGTAGAGACCTTGGACCCGAATTTCAGAGATGCCGTTGACATAACTTATAAGTTGGGGATCAAATATCTCTGGATCGACTCGCTCTGCATCATGCAACGCACTAAAGAATGGGAAGAGGAATCCGGCGACATGGGCCTCGTTTACGCAAAGGCCAAAGTTGTGATATCCGCGACGGCATCCAATGACTCAGAAGGCGGCTGCTACAAACGGAAGGATCTTTTCCCCTACGATTGCGTGCTATGTAGCAACTGGACCTCTTCACTCGTTGTTCGTTCGCCGATCGAATATCCTGACCTAGCCCAGCTCTTTGGACAGAAAGTGGATCATTCGTTCCTGGCTACAAGAGGCTGGACGTTTCAAGAAAGATTTCTGGCTAGTAGAATTTTGCACTTCTGTTCAGGTCTTTTGATGTTTGAGTGCAACACATTGACTACCTCTGAGCGTCATCTGGAAGAAGAATATCCTGTGAATATCCAGTTTCGCCAGGATGGGACCCTGAACGCACCGATGGCCCCTAATCCAAGCCGTGAACCACCCAAACTGCTCTGTAGTAGGACGATTGTACGACATGCTGGATCCTCTAGAAGACCTGTCACGCGCCCAGCCATGAATACGGTCATAAAACGATGGTACGACAATCCCAAGCATAAACTATGGGCAGATAAGAAACGGCGATACGACGCACAGATGTCGCATATAAGGACCAACGCCGCACGACTCAGTATCAGAGGAGCTTTTGCATTTCTTTGGTCTTTTAGAGGACAAGATATGAAGGAGAAAGCAGAGTTTCACTTGCGATGGTATGAGATGGTCACGAGCTACTCGGTTCGCAGCCTGACGAATGATAGCGACAAGATGATGGCTATTGCCGGCGTGGCATACTTCATCCAGCAGAACACGGGCTCCAAGTATGCAGCCGGTCTCTGGGAATAAACCTTGCCTTTCAATCTCCTCTGGGTCGTGGAATCTGGAGACCAAAGGCGACCGTCTGGCCGGTCTGTTCCCACGTGGTCCTGGGCGTCCGTGGATGGCAAGATCTCCCACCGCCTAAAGAAGTTTGACCCATCTCCTAAGCCTGTCTCTGGGGTTAGTCTAACGGTCGAGGGCAGCAGCGTTTCCGATTCATGGGAGTATATAGAATCCCTGATATTGGATCTGAAGGTTCAAGCTACACATACAGTCAACGGGATGGCCCATAATGCTACCTTGAGGCTGTCCTGCGAGCTGAGACCGTTTGGTCCTTCGTCATTAAGCTACGTGTACGATGCGCTGGAGTATCATGAGCGAGGCGAGATAAGATGTTTACCCGTCCTTGAGTTGGTCAATCGCAGAGTTGGCCTGTTGATCAAAACACCGCAAATCCATGGAATCCTGGTACGAGCGGTATCAGGGACTTCAAGCCAGGGCGAGGGCACCTGGGTTCGGTACAAGAGAGTGGGATACTTTTGTACAGAAAAGACAAACATTCACTTCCAGGAGACGGGCCGAGAGGGGCGACGGTCCATTGAGCTTGTTTAGTAAATACACTTTGTCGGCAACGAGCCCAAGGACTTTGAGTGGGTCTACTGGTTTGGAAGCTCACGGAAAACCGCTGACGGGGCATTTTCAAGGATCATATTGAGCCGGGTGACGACTCTATGGAAGCTGCTGTCATGCGTATACTGAGTCCACAGAGAAACTCAAATCCAGCGTTCACCTCAACCATGAATTGCAGGACTGAGTTTTCTCTACAGTGTAAGTTCTTATTACAAGTTTTAGCTACAGATAAGACATTTAGCTCTCAACTTAAACTGCTTATCAAGATACACCTACAGTGGTTGTTGCATGTTACAACGGGTTTTTATGATATCAGCATTTTGATGTAGCGATTTTCTAGCTATTATGGTATTGATGTCTAAGTTGTGATGTAGAAGTTTTATTTGCAGTTGAGACTTGTGGCTGAGAGCTTATTCCGGCAGAGAGAACCTAGCATGTTACAATAAGCTTTGAAACTTGGTTCCTCATACCAGCCAAGTGATCGATATTGTGGAAGCATCTTGTGACACAGAAGTTTAATTTTAAACGAAAGCTTAAGGACATAAGCCTCCACGCCCTTGAATCATATAAATCTCTCTTCTTCATCGGAATCCCCCCTTTATTTCCTCCCTTCTACTTAACTCCAACCACGAATCTATATCATCACTTCATCTATACGACCTCCTCGTGCTCCGTACCACCATCGACCTCACTCACTAACATGGCTACTGCTTTCCACCAATTTCCTCTCCTTCCGCGAGAACTCAGGGACGAGATCTGGTATTTTGCCATTCGGTCACACCACCGTGGAGTCCAAATCTTTCAGGCATACAAGTCCCCCTCATATGAGGGCCATAGAGCTACCTCACTGAGGAATCATGTCTCGCGGATTTATAGAACGAGCATGCAGCCTTACTTTTCCGCCAACCGTTTACTTACCCCCGCAACAACCTCAATCGAATACAGCAGGCCCTGGTATTTTGGCGCTCCCCTGAGACCCAAGGGTTATGTGGGCCTCGAGGGATCTTTAGACAATATTGTCTCGACCTACATGATCGATTGCGGGCTCTGGACCGCTTGCAAAGAATCGAGGCGTGTTATTCGGAAGTACTTCGCTAATCCCTCGAACAACCCCTGGGGACCACCCGAGCGCGGGAGCGTGAGCTATTGCTCAGGCAGCAACCCGTTCTGCTTGTCTGTCTGGCCAGGCTCGGACCTTTTCATCCTAGATTTTGGCAACTTCTTCGGTACCAACTGGGGCCCTATTGAAGTGTTTCCCGGCACTCCGGAATCATCTCCCTGCCCTGTGGAGTCTTGCAAGGAAGTTGGTATAGAGTATGACAGCATCCGAGACAATGACGACCCCAGGTCCTGGCACAATGTGATGCTTGCCATCGACTTTTTGCGTTTATTGTCGCTGAAACGACGCCTGTGGTTGGTTGACACAAACTTTAAGCGGAAGAGAGGCGCCGCTTCGTCTCAAGGCAGCGACACGACAGGGTTCTATGCGCGTGATAGGAAGTTCGTACCAGTTCCTCTCGAAAAAGGGGAAGATAACATGAATGAGTGGGAGTATTTGAATCCCGTGGCAGGTGGGAATTTTCGAGCCTCATCTATTTATAATGCACACCTCGCAAATCAAGTGGCAAGCGGTTTATGGACCTCCCCTGGGTACACAGCAGTCAATCATGGGCGCTCTCTTGAAGATTGGATCGGACTTCTTGGATGGGAGGATCTTGAAAATTCATGATGTTGGCTACGACTAGGCCACGCTGCAATAGACATCGTCGGGTCATCAATAAGTAAATCTAAATTAACGAAATTATCGCTAATCACCTTCTTATACAATCTAATTAAGGTGGATAAATACTTTAAAAAGGTATATTTAAGGCCTGAATCTATAATTAAGGTAATGTATATACTATGCAGACCAAGAAAGCGTTTTATCCTTAGTGGTTACTCATTTTACAAGCATGGCTTTAACTCAGAACTGTTAGCCTTCCAGGGACAGTCACTCTCGGAGCAGCTGAAATAGCTCCGCTTCCACTGCGCTTATAGAAATCTGCATCTATTCCGTCAGAAATGGGCTGAAAGGTGGACGAATTGCAATCAGGCTGGCGGCAAACGCGGGCCTCCGGTGGAATAATGAGGTGGCGCACACAGTGATATCCTGACCCGGCCTGGCCTTTGACATTGTAATAACTGGCCAGCCTATTCGTATAGCAGCATAAAATGATCCTCAAACGACAATTGACCTAGTTTAATGAAAGCAGGCTAGAACCTTCGGGCGCTTAGCCGCCGCAAAGACAATCTGAATCGTCGCATTCACACTAATCAGTCAGTAAGATTCGCAAAAGCAATACAGAAGCGCTTACCAGTTGTTCAGCTGTCCACGTAGCACAATCCCAGTCGCAATACCATCTCCTCTTTGTTACCCCTCCCTCGAACTCCCAGTCAATCCAAACACCTCCATCACTGCCGTGAAACCCCCCTTCGCAATCATCATACCCACACTACGACCTAGTTAGTATATCATCAGCGTATCATTGCAAAGCTCGCTATGCTTACTCCTCTTTCTTCTCCCCACTGTTAGTTTACAGAATCCATCAGGTTAGTATTGATCAATTAGTCGCTGATGATAGATGCTAACTTACGGCAGGTCGAACGTAGTCGCAACCGCAACGGACCCAGCCTTTATACTTTGGGTATCCGTCATCCCAAGCTGTGGCTTCCATTTTCAATGAGCTTTTGAAAAGCCTCAAGTCTTTGATTGTATAATCGAAAAAGAGAAAGAAGAAAAATGTCTGAGAGATATTGATCCGCCTAAATACTCGTCTGCCTACGCAATTGTGTAATCTGCCTTGGCGTTTTGAGGCTGAGATTCCATATGCAATTTACATTGCATATTCACCACCCACACGATTTGCACATCCAATCAGCTACTGGGATGAAGCAACCGTTATGCATTCACGTCAGCTGGGTGGAGAGAAGGCTGATATCGAGACTTTGTATTGGCTTCATGCCTGGACGCAAAGCGCTTACGAGCCTCCGAGGCCTCCTATTAGCTGAGTTGGCGCTGATACATGCTTCCACTTGGCCACTGCGGTAAGGTTCGGGTTTCAAAAGAGGCTTCAGCCTGAATTAAAATTTTGGGTAAGTTTATAAGCAAGGTCTTTCGCACTCTAGCGTTTATTTCTTCGTAGAGAATTAAATACTGACCAGCATGACTAACCCTGCTATTCCGATTCAAACATGCGAATGGAGATGCCTCAAATGCCGATCAATTCCATGGAATTGCGAAGAGTGGGTTCTGGATCATGACAAAGTGGTCATGGAGCGCGATACGTACCTTCACCTTGATCACTACGACTCTTCGGTTGGTTTGGAGGAATCAGCTGCCGCTGGATGTGGTCTCTGCATCAACCTAAGAGCCCGAGTCCTCCACTGGTCACCAAACCTGGACGAGCTACCCAGTGGCCGGTGCAAGCTCTGGTTCTTTAGAGGGATAGAACTTTTCTTCCAGATTGGTGACGACAATCGTCAAGAGTTCTTCCAAGACTTGGCTTGGTCGAAATCGGCTGCATGGCTTCCAGAGTGGGATGGCACGCCTGGACCCGCGCCCTCACCAAGGTGTATGAATTGCCAATAACAATTATGTCGATTCCGGCTGACGAAATGGATACTTAGCCTTCTCTCCAGAAACAGTAAATGAGGATGTGAAAACCCTCGTACAGGACTCGATAAAACCATGGTTCAACGACTGTATCAACGGCAATCGAATTCATCGCAAATGCAAGCAAGGGTTCAAAATGGACAGAATAGGTGCCATGCCCAAACGGCTGATCGACGTCGGAGATGACCAAAGTCCAAAGGCTAGGCTCATCCTATCATCCGAGGAATTCGGTAGAATTCCTTCTCAAGCTGAGCAAATCAAATACTTGATACTCAGCTATTGCTGGGGCAGTGGAAATGATCCAGCAAAGACAACTCGGGCGAATCTCTCAGCTCGCCTGAAGCACATCGATGAAACAGTGTTACCAAAGACCATACAAGACACCATCAAGCTCACCCGGCTTCTCGGGTTTCGCTACCTTTGGATTGACGCCCTCTGCATTATACAATCTCACCCTGGAGACAACTACCAAGACGACTTCAAAGCGGAGGCGCCCAAGATGGGCGCGTACTATACCAATGCGGTATGCCTGATCTCCGCGCTCGGCGCCTCGGACAGTAGGACGGGATTATTTGCTCCACGTCCAGCACATCGATATCCCACTACCAGCTGTGTTATCGGCTTCGACAAACGCACCAATGAATATATTCACCTCCCCGCACCTCAGCGAGCTCTGGTTGACGAATTCGCCGCGGCGCCGCTTCTCAAACGAGGTTGGTGTTTTCAAGAACGACTTCTAGCTCGTCGAACCCTCCACTGGTCCAGAAACGGCGTGTTCTGGATCTGTGTCGGCGATATGGCAGCCAGATCCGAATTCTCTAGCCGATGTGACACTTTTTCGACTGATCCCAGAATTTCTAACTCGGGCATTTTCCATGGGATCTCCCTTCCGTGGGAACTCAAGGAGCCCTGGGGTCCATGGATGCATTACGTACAAGAGTATAGTTCTAAAGGCCTCTCATTCGCGACAGATCGTCTCATCGCTGTCCATGGACTTGGGACCCGGCTTGCGACCGTAGGCGGGTATGAGTACTTTGGCGGGATTTTCGGCGGCCATATTTCTTGGGGGCTGATTTGGGAGGCCGACCCAGAAGACGAAGGCCGGAAGAAGTTGGAATACTTCCCAAGCTGGTCGTGGGCATCTTGCCAATCTGATCGCAGCGTTATTACTGCTGACCAGTCTAAACCTTGGGTGGAGTGCGTTAGATTGGAAGGGTTCCCAGCTTTCGAAAACCCTCTTGACTTTCAAGGTCTTGAAAAGAGGACGCTACGTGTTAATGCTCCGCTTCTGAAATTCGAGCCTTGCCAGTACCGACGAGATAGCAACACCTCGTACGAGTTTGAAACCTCAGGGGTGCAGTTCAGCGCCTTCTTCACTTACGATGCACCGGAACTCGAACCGACTGATGCTAGCGATCTTTTTATTCTCCTCATTCTTCTCGGAAGTGATCAGAAGGGAATCTTACTTCGTGCTAAAGGGAGTATGTATGAGCGTGTTGGCTATACTTCACTTTATTACATGGCTGGAGTCAAGGGATTCCAAAAACTGAGCTTTTGGGATAGCTTCCGGGTCAGTATAGAGATTGTATGATTGTCTATTATTTTGTTCTACCCACTTGGAACGTTTCCAGATACACAGCCATTCAATGAAGCCTGGTTTTTCTATTTGCAACTGAACTGCTCTTCCTGAGTATTGGTCCGCCACTACAATCTCACTAACTACAGTCCATCATGCTCTATCCAGCTCATTCCAGGCCTCGCCAGTCAGCACTATCACTTCTTCCCAAACAACTCGATACCGTATTTAATGCAATTAATAATCTATTATGACATGCCACTGAAGTTGTCATTGAGAAGACTACTACGAGTGCTGCTAAGGAGTCATCTACTACGTAAATAATTGCTAAAGAGCCATTCATACATATGACCCAGTCTGTGCATATTATGATACAAATGGAGATTTCCTTTCTTCGCCTTCCCGCTTGCTGACATCGCGTGCGATTCTATCAATGCATTTCCTCAACAACTCTGACACCCTCTGCGTCGACCTAGACTGGGATGACAGTGCATATTTCTCTAGACTACGGTACCCAAGCATCAAGGTTGTCCAGAGGGAAGAATTCATTACAGAAAATATCGCCAATTCACGAATGGCTAAATGGAAATTGACGCAATCATCGCTGATCACCTTCTCATGTCAACTGTAAGACGAGCACATTGAAAAGGCAAGTTTAGGCCCGAATCTACCTTATATTTAAGGTGGTGTATATGCCTTATGGCTCAAGAAAGTGTTTTGTGTTTGATGGTCACTCATTTAACTAACGTATGGTTGAAACCTTGGCTCTTTATGCCAGGAGTAAAATGTTTGAATATTTGTCGACATGTATTATTTGCAGTTGAGACTTGTGGCAGAGAGCTTATTCCGGAAAACAGAACTTAGTGCATGAACATAAGCTTCGTTGTAAAAGGTACTGTGTGAATGGAGTCTTATTAGCTACCGGAGCCTTAAGCTAGGGTTACCACCCTGCGCATATGTCCAATTAACCCATCTCATGTGAGAACTTTGATCCTTTCAAACTTCCATGCACTCCTCGCGCATGATGTATATCACTGGTGGTAACTCAAACGTTATACTTGCCGGAGATTAGGTTAACTCATTTGATGGTGTATATATAGACGATTTTCTGTCTCAGCCGTTTCTAGGATATCCTTCCTCTTCTCTCGTCACGCATAGGGATTCTTCCACCTCCACAAAAGTAGAGAACGTCTGTCCCACTGGCACTTCTCTAACATCCCATCTCTTTCACACCGATAATTCTCAATCATGCCGACTGAATTTCATCGTTTCTCTGCTCTCCCAGCTGAGCTTAGGCAAATGATTTGGGACATAGCTATTGCTATTCGCCCAAAACGACGAGGAGTTCGCGTCTTCCGATTATTCGACGCTTTACAAGAACCTTCGGTTCGCGTCGAGGACGTCCCGGGCTTCGATTATGGCGCCAACTTGGCTCTGGGTATACCGTTGCCGGAAGAAGACTTCGTCGGGGTCAACGGGGAGAGCATTAGTGATATATCCACACAGATTTACGATCCGGACCTGTGGAATACCTGCAACGAATCGAGGTTGATGATGAAGAAGGCCTTTGTGCCACTCAAGGGATATGGCTATGGCTCGATGGGGTACTGTCTATCTGGTAGTGCTCCTTTCTATGTCACGATTACGAAACGATATCACGACCTCTTCATCATACGACCGGACAGCCTGGAATTGGCAATAGAGGACGTTTACGATTCATTCAGTGACCCTAATATAATTCTCGGTATTGAGTATCAGGAAGATTGGGGATCCCAACTTTATACCGAGGAACAAGGCGGGGAACTTTGTCGAGCGGCAGAGCTTATTAAAGACATGGGCTGGTCCGCGCGGACTCTTGGGGTATTTCTGGTAGATTATAATCTGAAGCTCAAGACCGATGCTTCTAGTAGGCGCACACGAGATCCCTCTTTGGACTACTACGCAAAGGATAGGAGGCTTGTCGAGGTGTTTTTCAATGAAGAAACGGAGCAGGAACAATGGGAGTACATCAACCCGATTCCAGACGGAGACTACCGCAAGTCATCCTTTTATTTTGCGAAGCATATTTGTGAGGCTTTTGAGCAAGTGGATATGATGGTTGATGAAGAACCTTACACGCCTTGGATAGGCCTTCTGGGATGGGACTATCTCTGAGATTTAAGAGCAGAATGTTTCGTTTCTAACTGGAGAACATTGCTCGATAATTTATTCGGTGTAGTCACCAACTCTAAATGGATTTTTGCTTTTACATTGGCATCACGTGTGCACAGTTGGTGACTCTATGTAATAAACTCTATCTGTCTGATACACGACACAAGGTACTTGGATACAACTCAGAGCACCCCAGTTGACCCACGCGGCGTAGTGTTTGTAAAGTCTAATTATTTGGCTATATATACATCCCTTGTCTACACCTTTTTCGCTAACACCTCTTTCACTTCTTTCGTCGCGCAACCGAAGTCCCGCCTCTATCCCTACCTATTTCACTAGGCTTCCTCTGGCCTATTCTCCCACGTCCCAGACCGAGTACTTCTAATCATGGCGACTGAATTCCACCTTTTCTCTGCTCTTCCAACCGAGCTTAGGCACCAGATCTGGAATCTAGCTATTCGCCCAAAAGAGCCAGGAGTACACGTATTCCGAGTTTACGGTGATTACTGGAATCATCTAGCTCCAGAGGCCGTCCAGTTCTCATACCATCAGGAACGATTTCGGGGCCACGATGCACTGGGTCTCGCCGTTCCTTTGCCACACGAAGAGTCCGCTTGCGCCAATAGACCTAGTGCGAAGAGTCTATCAACATACATGATTGATATGGGACTATGGACTGCCTGTCACGAATCAATGGCCATGATGCGAAAAGCCTTTCCAAGGCCCAGGAGTATCAAGTTTGGAAGATATCGCTTCCCCGAGCCAGTAATGGGCTACTACATCTCTGGAGGTGCACCACTTTATTTCACAATAAATCCAGTGGATGATCTTCTTATCCTGCGATCGGGCAGTTCAGAATTCTACCTGGAAAAGGAAGAATACGCTCTAAACTTCAAAGTCTCGCAAATTGGCATCGAATACGAGTCAGACTGGGGACCGCAGCTTTATGAATACAACCGGGATCGCGGAGAATGTCTAGCATTTGACGAGCTTTCGAACCTTTTCGATGCTTGGCATTTCAGCGGCCTGTGGCTCGTCGATTATAACCTAAAACGAAAGGCAAACGCTCCTCCTTGCGAGGCGTGCTTTTATGCAGGCGATAGGAGGCTTATAGAGGTGGGCTTCTTGGATGAAGATGATCGGAATCACTGGGAGTATATTGAGCCAGTTCCAGATAAAGATGAAAAGTCTTCATTCGCGTTCGCAAAACAGCTAAATGAATGCTACAAAGAGATGCAAGAGAGGCATGAACCTGTTCGCCAACCTAGCATATATCTTCTTGGGTGGGATAACTATTGAGGCTACAGATAGATGCAGAAGACAAAAGAATGTTTCCAATAAATCAGATACTTAAATTGCCAGAACTCATGTTTTTATCCCCCACCGTTTTGTTTTCACTTGCGTACTGTTGGGGATTTAAGCTCTTCATGTCAACACGAAGCCTGCGGCAACCTTTGATCTTGGACGCAAGCTTTGCTGTAACAAACCCATCGTGAAAGCTTCTTAGTAAAAATTTGTATTGGAAAAAAGTAATATCGTGTTCTCATTTATCACCTGCGTTTCTGCCTAATGTTTAACCTTATAGGCGGTAATTGTTCCCATAATTGTGACAAAGCTCTGACTCGTCCAATACGCCACACAGGCCAAGGAGAGGCTATGAGAAGAAAGCAAGTCCATTTATACTTCCATACTCAGTTCCGCACGATACTCGTGGCATCCTGCCTCAAAACCTAATCACCGTATGAGTTATATTATGCCCTCCCCAGGCCACATCGCCCTTCTGACATCTCGACCATCACAAACCCCGAACATGAAACCACGTGCCTAGTTCCAGAGCTTTTGCGCTTGCCATCCTCCTATTTTCAACATGGCATCAGCATTCCACTTATTCTCAGCTCTTCCAATGGAGCTTAGGCTGCTAATTTGGAAAGCTGCGATTCGACCAGATCTACCAGTGGCATACGTTCTACGCATGCGTATTCCTGGATCGGATATCCCAGATCATCCACAACACACAATCCATCTCTCCCGACGTTGCTGTCAATACCGACCGCATCCACAACCCGACAATGGCTTTGCTATTCCGTTGTGGAACAAATATATTGAAGGTATCAACAATGGCAGCGATCTCAATCTATCGCTGTACTTGATCGATGCCGGCTTATGGACAGCTTGCCATGAATCAAGACTCATGATGCAGAAGGGCTTTTCGAGCGTCGGCTATCATAACATTCCCTCGTGGAAGATTCACTACATCTCTGGCGGTACTCCCTTATATATCACAATCCGTTGCAATGAGGACCTGGTCATCCTACAGCTCGACAGCCTCGACTTTGAAAGGTGGGATGATGAGACACAGGGCCGCTTGGAAGACTTGCGAAATATCGGCATCGAGTACAAACCTGATTGGGGCATTGATCTTCACAAAGCAGAAGAAAGGATCATTGGGGCCTCTGTAGTCGATGCATTCTATAAGATCTATATGCTCGGTCAGATTGTCGATTTGACGCGCGTTTGGCTAATCGACCATAACCTTAGACGAAAGGCAGATGCTCCCCCTTGCGACGAAAAGTGCGGTCGAGAATTGTTGTCATGTGAGAATGTTTCCTTCTATGCAGAAGACAGAAAGTTCTCTAGCACTGGTCTCGAGGAGGGGGGAGGGCGCCTGGCTCACTGGGAATACGTCAACCCTGTTGCAGATGGAGAGCATCGCAAGTCCTCGTTACACTTTGCAGACCGACTGCAGTACCTGTATGAAACGCGATCGCGCATTATAACGCAATATGGCTTTCCAATACGAGGTTCAGGAACGATCTTGGGGCTTCTTGGGTGGGATCGTCTTTAATGTTGGGATAGTCGTTGGACATTTGTCTTGGCGAGTGAAGGAGCTTGTAAAGGATGTGTTTGGTTTGCCAAATCAGGCGGTGCCACCACTTCCATGCAGACCTCGATAAAGTTCATCAGTTACGGCAAACAATACCCTCATATCAACTCAAGCACATTTGAACATTCACAAAAGTTTGAGCGTTGCACGAATGCCAGAACAAGCAAGCCCCCCACAACCTGAACATATGGCAAGGTGTGATAGGGTTTAGAGGCCAAAAGAGACTTCGGACTCAACGCACAATTGCAAAAGGAAACACACATTGAGAGGCTTATCTTTGTTGAGGCTATGCGCATATTGCCTTCTAAAGGCTGAAGTTAAATGGGACTTTTCAGTGTGGTGGCTTGATATGTCTCGCTAAGGCGTCATAAGCTTTGAGTATCAATCAATCGAAACACAGTTAATACGAATGCGTTAGTTTGCACAAACCATAAGCCACCTCTTCCAACTCAGACTCTGAGTCACTCAGTGCAAACTTTCTATTTCGTTCAAATGCAGATTAGGTATATATTTCCACCATCCCCCAAGATAATGCTCTTGACTAGTCAACATTTGTCTAACCTTTCTCCCCAGCTGTCCATTTATCGAACAGCATCGACAACCACTGTTGAAGATCATGGAGGAACGTACATTCCCCCTCTTTTCACAACTCCCTCCAGAGCTTCGGGAACATATCTGGAAGTCGGCGATACGCCCAGACAAGCCGGGTGTTCAAACTTTCCGAGTATACCATCCTAAGCCCGACAATCCTGGACATGCGGTAGATATCCATGGCTTCACACTCGAGGATGGCTGCCGCCAGGTCCGTCAGGACGATCCAGCGTGCCTGTACCGGCTTGCACTTCCAGTGCGGAACAAATATCCAAACAGCACCGACGGCTCAAGCGATCACGACATATCTACGTATCTCATTGACAGCTCACTATGGACTGTTTGCCAAGAGTCCCGATTTGTGATGAGAAAGGTCTATGGTTCCAGCGACGCGTATAGCAAGGGCCACTTGGGATCAGCGACTGCCCATTACCTCTCCGGTAGTGCCCTGTCATACATCACAATTTACCCTCAGAATGACTTGATCGTCTTGCAATTCGATAACATATTGCAGTTCAATTTCAGCTATCTACTTAGTCTGTTCCAGGAAAGGACATGGGGACCTGATGGTGTCCTCAACCTAGGAATTGAGTACGACATAGATTGGGGCATGGTTCCCAGCGAGCATGGTGACGCTGTGTTCCAGCGATTGTCCTATTTCGCTTCCTCCTGCTTCTCTGTCAACTTATGGCTGATCGACCACAACTTGAAACGGCGAGAAGGAACCCCTCCTCAGAAAGACAGCCTTAAATATGAATACAAGTATCCGGAACTTAAAACCGCGTTCTACGCCAACGACAGAAAGTTCCTCAAAGTCAATCTCGAGCAGGAAGATGACTGCATGGACCATTGGGGTTATTTGAAGCTATTATCTGATGACTACTTGGATTCTTCCATCGATTTTGCGAATCGACTTCGGGAGGAGGTCTGTGATTGGGGTAACGGAAATTGCTATCACCATCATTCCGTGGGTCTACTTGGATGGGACGACATATAAGTAGACCGGCCGTTTACTTGCACAAATTCTTGTTTCTAGAAGTAGTTGATTGGAGAATCAATGAGATTGCTTTAAGAATTTCAAAACTTGCATTGATCTTACCTGCAGATAGCCGAAGAACTTCTCGACTCGCGCAAATTACAAAGCTAATTATCTTCAACTCCCAAATATTCTTTGAGAAACTTGATCTGCCGAGCCACATTTCGCTCAAAATTGTTTCCAGTGTAAGCGTCAAAATGCCCTCCTGGTAAGATGGAGAGTTGCTTTGGCTCCTGTGCTCGAGAGTAGGCTTCAAGAGCTAGGTCCGTCGGCGTCAAAACATCATTTTCCGCAACCGTCATCAAGAGTGGTGTCGGTGAGATGCGATGGATCCACGCTGATGGATCGTGCGCACGGAAGAGCTCCAGCGACTTGAGCGTGACCTCATTCTTCCATGCTGACTTGGGAGCCCAGAGCTTCTGGAAGAAGTCATAGCTATCAGGCGTGGGGAGCGCAGAGGGCGCCAGAGGGTTTTCGTCTACCACTTTGACGGTCGCCGGGGCGTTTCCAGCAGCTCGATCGAGTCGGTCTGGAAAAATAAACAGATCAGCGTGTGGTTAACCAGTAGGAATAGGAAACTTGACCAACCTTTCTGGAATTCGCCTTCCATGAACTCGGCAAAATCTGGACGTACCAGCCGGTTGAAGTTGTCCCATCCATTCAAACACGGGACCTGAGATAGAACTACCTTGACGCGTCTATCAACAGCGCCAACGCGGATGACGTGCCCGCCACTGTAAGAGCTTCCCCAGATACCAATCCTCTCTGGATCAACCTCACTCCGAGACTGGGCAAAGGTGATTGCATCCGATATATCAGCAACCTGGAGGTCAGGAACAATCTCCTGCCTGGGCTGACCTGGTCCGGTATCGCTGTCACCGAGTCCTCGGTTGTCGTAAACGACACAGGCCATCTTGAGCCGGCTGGTGAAGCGTTCAGCGAAAGCGTCGAGATCCATCTCCTTCAGTGCTGAGAAACCATGGCAGAGGACCAAGCAGGGAAGCTTGGATGGATTTTCTGTTGTTGGCAGGTAAAACCACCCTCGAAGGGTGACACCGTCGGATGTTGTAAACTCAATGTTGGAGCGGGGCATCTTTTACAGCTGATGTATAAGTTGATAGAGATATTATTGACTGAAAGTCTAGATCAAGGTTGCTGTAATTACTTTAAATGAAAAGTCCTTTCTTAGACTCGGCTTTCCTCTGTCCGTTAGTTCAACAGCGCCCAGGCGCACATATTGTACGGCATCTTGTTGAGGCGGCGTCTTAATTCCACGGCTTCTCAGCTTACAAGCGGCATCTTAGTTCTGCATGTACAAGGCATTTTGGATTGTCTACAATCGCTCGAATAAGCAATTTGAGGGCATCGACCAGGCATTCCTCTCCAAGACATGCAAGCCAATAAATGATTGATCATAGAGGGCTTTTACTACCAAATACCATTCTTAGTACTTTCCGATAGATGACCGCGTGTTTTCCAGATAAATCAGAAGGCACTACAAGATTATAATATTGAGGACTTGCTGATTCCCAGTATTCTGTCTCTAGCAGTGAATATAATCTCAAATCTCTTAAGTTTCTCGAATATGGCTGCATAGTCCTCTTGGGACTCAGGGCACTATATACAAATTTGACTTGCAACGACCCGACTCTTTTTGTGAATACGAGTACGAAGTGCCACATTTTCCGATACTCCAGCGATGTGAAACTGGAGAGATCAGAGCTTCGAACATAAGAGCGTCGATGCATGTAGCGTCACAGGAGGAATTAACTGGCATTTGTAAAATCCCCTAACTTCTGGACACCCATGAAAGATCGTACCACTGTATGCGATTAATCTCTATTGCTAGTCTGTGGTGATAATATCTGCTGATGCCTTCCCGGGAGCCAGATACTTGTAAATGTCCTTTACTGCATCTTTCTTCCTGCTAGTGAGGCTGGCAGGGCCCTGCGGCCCAGGGTCATCAAGAAGAGAAACCTTCCTCCAATCCGTCTCATGACAGACTTCCAGCATGGTGCCTGGCTCATACTCTTCAGTTTGAGTGAGTAAAGCCATCATAGCGTTGGCCACAGCATCAGGCGGCAAGAGATAGTCTCGCTCCATGTCAAGGAACTTGGCTGCCTCGGGTTTCTCTGAGAATAGTGGTGTTGACACGGTTCTGTTATTGTACATGTTAGCAGAGGCAAGGAGAAATGGAAATAAGATGTATGCTCACCCGGGAGCAACTCCCAAGACCCGAATGCCTGAGGTTTGGGCGAGAGGTGCCATTCCTCGAACGAAACTGCTCAGTGCATGCTTTGAAGCAGTATATAGTGGAGTAATGATGCTTGATCTCTGCGCAGCAATGCTCGACAGATGGATGACAGTTCCAGCAAGTCCAGCTTCAACAAGCCTTCTCACAGCAATGCGTGTCGTCTTGATAGGGTGCACGAGATTAATGTCCAGGACTTTGTATCTCGAGTCGCTGTCTCGGTCTTCCCAGAAGGAATTGCTCGAGGGTTCATAAACGCCAGCTCCAGGGACCACGACGGTAGGCACGCCTTGGAAGAGTGTTTTGCAGTGGTCAAACGCTGCCTCAAGCTGTGCCCAGTCTGTGACGTCGAGTTTGAAGAACTTGACCCTGTCTGCATCTTTTGGCTGCAGGGAATCAATCCATGACGAGGCGGTGGAATGAAGAGCGAGGTCCGCGATTAGGACATGGTAACCGATCTCGTGGATCTTCTTGACAAAGGCGAGCGAGATACCTGAGCCGCCCCCGGTGACGAGGGCGATCTGGCGAGTGTTAGGGTCAGTCATGCTTTGTGGTAGCTATTGCTTGTCCCAGGTATCCTCCTCAGCTCAACTCCTTGGTTTCATTCATATATCTGTGGCGCTTTGCGGGTCGCTAACTGCGAGACATGAGAAGCACGACTCTCGGCTTCTTAAGGCACGGCTTCTTAACATTTCGGGAATAGTCCTATTGGTGGCGGAGCTATCCTACGCACTACTGTAGCCAAAGTCTAAACCCGGGGGCTAGATCGAGTCTAGACGCGGAGAACGCGGGGTCTCGAGATCGTATGCATTTGGAGATGCGTAGCACCAGAACCAGGCCGGGCATCATTGTTAAGAAGCCGCCTTCGCAGCAAGTCAGTCTCCCCTGTCTTCACTCTCCACCATGCCCGTCCGTACTGCCATCGCATGTCGCCGATGCAATTCCCGCAAGATCAAGTGCCTAGCACCGAACGGAGTCCCGTGCCTCAATTGTGATTCTGCAGGGGCAGATTGCCAACTCATTGAGTCGAGAAGGGGGAAGTACCCGCGTCAGAGACGACTCCGGGCAACCAAGCCCTCGCCAGGGGACAAGGATCCCGAAGCTGATGAGACACTGCAGTCTTCGTCAAGTTCTTCAAACCCTCCAGCGATACCTCAATCGCCGCATCATGTGATCCTGGCGTCACCGTCGATTTCCCATCGTGACATAGAGTTCAACGCCACTGACGCCCACGAGATTGTTGTGGCTGACTCGGGGGACGGCAACACCAACGCTGCCAACATCAACAGCACGGCCACGACACACGACACGCCTGAATCACCTGGCTTTCTGTACGCACGCATCGCCGAGAAT
The DNA here is from genome assembly GCA_013363135.1 of Fusarium brevicatenulatum. Taxonomy (NCBI): domain Eukaryota; kingdom Fungi; phylum Ascomycota; class Sordariomycetes; order Hypocreales; family Nectriaceae; genus Fusarium; species Fusarium brevicatenulatum. Next base: position 36,530 of record JABEEJ010000509.1, on the reverse strand, counting down.
AGTGCAAATAACAACTCCACATCAACCATCACCGACACCAACAGGACTGCCTTTCTCGGCGAGGCCTTTAGCCTCAGCTATGTCGTCCACAACGTCATCGGACCCTTATTCTCAAGCTCATCAACTCATCCCCACAGACTACACTTCCCCCTGACGTGCCACAGCGATGGTGATCCCGGTCCACGCTCCCGAGTTGATATAGTGACATGCCAGATTAGTCATCTGAGATCGCAGCGTCTCCTGTACTTCCCATGTCGCGAGACACTTCACCTTCTCCTCGACTGCTACTTTGAGGCTTTCCACCCAGCCTTTCCGATACTTGACGAGGCCACGTTTCGTAGAGCCACCGACGCGGGCGAGACTTCTCTAATAGTTCTTAGCGCTCTTCTTATGGTGGCTGTGAGTATCTGCACCACAGATGTCCTCCAGCAGAACGGATCTGTCAGCCGTTATGGTGCGCGTAGTATTTACTATCATCAAGCAAAAGCCCTGTACGACGCAGATCAGGAGACCAGCAAGGTCGACCTCATCATGGGTACCTTTTTGATGAGCTTTTGGTGGGGAGGCCCCAATGATCCCAAGGACTCGTGGCATTGGCTGGGAATAACATCGAATCTTGCAACGAGCCTTGGTATGCATCGATCGTACGTTTTCTTTTTCCTATCTCATCTATATCTATGTCAAACTAACCGTATTGTCTTTGTCCTGGTAGAACTCAAAACTCGTCTGTGGACTCCAAAACCGCGTCAAGGTGGAAGAGAATCTGGTGGTCTATCTATGTAGGCACCAAGTTCTTTGGGCATATTAAGTATCACTGACCGAGAATGAAATAGATTCGAGAGAACCTTGTTAGCGGCTCAATCGGAAAGCCTCGTCATATATCGGATTCAGACTGGGATGTCGAGGCCCCTACAGAGAAGGACCTCGAGAACGTGGTTTGCTCTGAGAGGCCAGAACGAGCCGCATATTTCATACACATGGCCCATTTATCCAAGATATGTACGTCTCTAAACGAGGAAGAAGACTCGTTCTAGACCACGCCGCTGACTAACCTCGTATTTTCCAGTTGGTGGTATTCTATCCTCTAGATATGCAGCCTCCAAACCTGTAGATTCGAGCAAAGGACCTGAAGATCTGGAACACGATCTTCAACGGTTTCGTTCAGAACTACCAGGAACAATGGTGTATAGAGGCCTTGGTCCAGATCAACATGGCCTCTGGGCCGCTATGCTTGCAATGGCAACGTGGTGCGTACCTTTTTATTTAGGATTGGCCCCGGACCTCGCACTAATCCAGTCCATTAGCTATGCTACCATCCTTCTTTGCCGTCCCCAGAATGAGGATCAGACCGGTGAAAACTACCGATGGGGAAACCGTCGGAAAGCCTTTGACGCAGCGAATGAGATTACCCGCATAATAGAAGACATTTTGGCAGACTCAGCAGGGAGGCTATGCCAAATACATACGTGAGTAGCAACAGAGCGGGATTCAAGCCCCCAAGGCTATAGACTGACATCTTCATCTGCAGGATACCAGCTCTCTTCAACGCTCTAGCCATGCATCTCCTCTCACTCTGCGAATCAAGAGAACTAGAGAACTTCCAAGTTCGAAAGGGCCTAGGCGAAGCCCGCTCAGATATTTGCATGCTTGGTCTCGAGGTCCTCCAGGAATCATGGCCCGTTGGAAGGTGGGTGTACCGCCTTTTTGCCATGATCAGAAGCCGAATGAGGGATTATGCACAACCTGAACCTTCGGGGATGGTGAACCACCCAGCGCCGTCTTATCCACCTATTCAACAGGAGGCGGATCGGGCAGGGGAAGACAGTCGAGACGACATCCAAGAGGATATTCAAGGGTGGCAAGGCCATGAAAATGCCGAGCAGGGCGTGGTCGCCTCTTGGTTGCCTACACCGCTGTACTCGGCTGAGACTTTCTCGCCACATCAATTCCTAGATCTGACAGCCCAAAGTCTCTTGCTTGAGGATTATATTCCTGATATATTTACATTTACTTGAGACAAAATAAATAACTTATGTCATATCGAAGACATATTCCAAAATAGCTATCATACTATAAATATAAGACTAAATTCTCCCGCGATCAAGAAACTTTCTTGGGATAGGCACATGCTTTGCTCTTAGATACTCGGCCACATTCTTTCCCAGTACATCATAAGTCGAGCTCGCAGCCACTCCTCTATCCAGGTGATCCTTGAGCAGAAAATGAACAGCTAAAAACGCACTTATTAATGGTCTCTACTTATGCAAATGAGGATGACAGGATAACTTACCTTGGATATTTGGCAGCTCGAACCGTTCGACGCGTCCTCCATTATAATCATTCTGTAAAATATCGATGATTCGGTCCACAGTGAGCAAAGACTTCAGCCAGGCGTACTCATCCTCGTGCTGGACAAAGAAGCCGATATTACAATCCGAGCCTTTATCGCCGGATCGGGCGTGAACGATGTAGCCTAGCGGTGCCATGATGCTCGGCCCAAAGGAGAGCAGCGGCTGCGGTTCGGATACTGGTTGCACCTCTTGTTGATGCACATAGGGAACTGTATCAGTCGGTGGCTCGATGGCTATCACACGTTCCCTCCAAGGAAGATGGGCTCTATGCTTGACGAGGGCTTGTGGCATTATAGTGACAAAGTACTCATTGTATGGCTTCGGAAATGCCTGGCGGTCATCGACGGCAAAGGTTGCTCCGGGGTATGTCGACATGACGATGTTCCAGCACTTGTTGCGGAAGTTGGACGGAGATAGCGCATCGGCGTGAGGTGCTTGTGCAAAGACTCTCACATCGACAGTGGCGGCGTCTTGGGATGCTGGGTTGGATGGGCAGGTCCCGCTGACCGTGAAGACAAGTTTTGACATAGACTCGACATCGAGGTAGAACCTAAGCTGTTTCTCCAACAGCGCAGCCTTCTCTTCAGCGTCGAGGCCCACGATAAAATAATGGACCTCAGCCTGGTAGCCTCCAGGCGCAGTCAGACCAACCTTTGTCGTCGGTGGAGGCTTTTCGAAGCCAATGTTATGTACAAAGACACTATCAGGGCCCGCCTGTTCAATCTTCACCTGATCTACAATGGCGACCACATCCGAGTTGTAGTATCGCTTGCCCTGCAGCTCATAAAGCAGCTGAGATCGGCACGTGTTGACAGATACTTCGCCGCCTCTGTCCTGCGAGTGGTGGCACTCGATGAAGAACGAACCATCACATTGGATGCGGGCGATGGGTAGATTCAACAGGGGACTCTTACCCTGAGGGAGTGTCTTGAAGCCAGAGTAGTTGCCGCCGGTGACATAGTAGGAACACTCTATCAGATGACCGGCGATCAAGGCGTGCGCGAGCTCCTGGTACTGTGTGCTAGACCACCCATGCCAATATGCAGCAGCGCCCATGGTCGGAGCTGCGTCGGCCACGCGACCGCAGAGAACGATGTCAGCCCCACTCATGAAAGCCTGAGAGATGCCTCGTGAACCCAGATAGCACTGCGCATACACCGGGCTATGTCCCCATTCCGAAAAGGACTGTCCGGTAGTGATGTTTCGAAGTTTTGTTCCCTCAGAAACGTACTGCTGCACGGCGTCGAGAACTTCATCTCCTTCGATCCAAGCAACACGCAGATCTGTTCCGGAATCCTCAACAATCTTCTGTACACGCTGATATAAAAGTTCCGTGTCACATGCCCCGGCATTGACTGCCATCTTAATCTTTCGTGCAGCCAAGTCTGGCAAGGCGCTCTGGAAGGAGTCCACGAACTGCTGTTCGAATGCTGGAGCAGTGTCAAAACTTGGGCTTTCGGAACGCTGGGCTTTGAGCATCCCGCGTGCTGCCATGTTGTACTCTGACAGCCAGTCTCCGACGATAAAGTCGATGTCGGCGTTCTTCGCGAGCTCTGCCAGGTTCTCGACCATGTCTGTGATGGCGCCTGATGCGGATGCCACACGGACAGGACGGCGGTTTATTTGAGACCCCATGTTCAAGGCTGTGGTCTGACGGCAGTTCAAAAACTCAAAGCGCTTCAAGGGCGGAAATAGTTGTGTTGCTGTTGTTCTTACATCGACGTTCTATGACAGGATCAGAGATGATATTTCAACAGTAGCCGCAGTGCTTGGACCAAGTCACCCTGTTGTGAATTAAACAGAAGTGGTAGAGGCTGAGGTAGCAATGCCGCGGCTTCTGGGTAGAACGAACGGTTCGGAACTTCGGTCCACTTGAATGCTGGTGAAGACGGCATCTTGGCCCAGTCCCCGCGGCATCAAGGTGAGTGAGAATGGTACTCGAGCTAACAATAGTGGTCATGGGATGTGTGTGATTATCTCTTGGGACAAATTTTAATGGGAAAACAAAAGCTGATGAACCAATTGGCTCAACTGTGGCTTGACGGTGTAATTTGCAGTCGCGGTCTTGTTAGGCTGATATCGGTCACTTGACTTCAAATTCTTCACTTCGTATACATTTTGCTCTCGGCCTCGCTTCAGATGATCATTGGCTAATCAAAAGTGCATTATTGTGGCATTCTACTAGGTCTAGCTGTGAACTAATCCATTGGCAGACAGCTAGAAGATAGCTATGGCATTAGGGGGCGATGCACAGCCGCCAACCACCCTTAATGGGGCACTTGCTAAGAAGAACGACCACCTGTTATGTGCCTTGCACTCTTCAGCCAGTGCCTCCAGATCCCAAAGCTCACCGATCGGCGTTCCCCACTGTACAAGTAGCCATTCGTGTAAGCAGCAGTCTTCTGGATACGGCCATGCCTCAAAACCCATGGTGTCGCCGGCCACTGCCGCAAAGTGCTTCGAGTACAACCATCTGACCGTCTCGTCACTGTTCTCGAGTCCAATCATGTAGTGTTGTTTTTCGGTGCCCAAAGCTCGAATATCGGCCTTGGCGTTGCTGTTGGAGGAAGAGGGATGTATCAGACTTGTCAATCTAAGAGAGGACTTTGAATACGTACTTGTGCCATCTCACGAAACCGCTTCGCACGATGAGGATATCTCCCTGTCTTGTTTCTGTCCCCTGGTAGGCAAGTGTGGCTTCAAGCTCCGAGACTGGGATTTTGTGACAGCTGATGGCTGACGGCGGCTCGATGCCTGGATTCTCGTGCTCCCACCAGCTCAGCTAATTTCGCCGAATGATTAGCTATGATAAGAGGAATTGAACATAGATACGTACCCAGTCTACAAGAATCCCTCTACCCACGATGCCGCCTCTGTCACACATCTCTGTGGGTTAAGGTAAGTAGTGATCCAGGAGAGATCTTGAGCAAGCAGTACGTACTGTGAATACCAAGATCATCTGACGTCTTGAGCTGCTCGTGCGTCCAGCCATTGTAGTAGACTCCTGTTTTCTGGCTCCCGAACTGTCAAGTTAAATAGCTTGTCAGCTTTGGACCAGGGGAGGGCGCATGCTTTCGTGAGATGAGATAACCCTACATGCTTTAAACTATCCCACTGGGAGCTTGTCTGCGTGTTAAAAGATATAACATCGTCAAAGGCTACAAATCCTTCCTCAGCGAGGTCCTTGACGGTATGCTGCAGTGGAATTCGTCCGAAGCCTGGAAACTCAATGTTATGGAGTGGCCAGTCGAGCTGCACGTGCGTCCCGGTTTGTATCTCGTCCTTCGCCTTCTGTACAACTTCCTTGGTGAGGAGTCGCAAGGCTGTGGATCAACTGTCAGTATTGGTTCATCGCCTTCAGTATTCCCTTCTAGTAGCCGTTTTGTGTTGTAAACTAAACAGCGAGGGATGGCTTGGACTTCAACAGGGCGACCTGCTTTACTGTTTCACTTACTTCCCAATTGATCTTTCTGGCCATCAACGTCGAAAAAGCCCCAGAGGCATCCTTTTGGTTGGCTTTCGACCACTGGAAGGTCATCAAAGTCGGTAAAAGAGAAGTTGCTCATGATTGTGCTGGTAACCTTAGGTGTCGCGTCGAGCACAAATTTCGCAGATCCGTCGGCCAGACACTACATACGAGGGGTTTGAAGGCATCATGCACTATTTGACAGAAGGTTCTCCCTGGAGAAGACCAACGTGGCTGAACTAAACCGCACTAATGTTGGGTCTAAAATGCCGAGACGCCGCCTCACTCACTAAACTACCCATTTGGGTAGCGTGTTTGGTGAGCGGCTTCTTGAGATGCCGAAGAGGCCGTCCGTTTGTTTGCCTCTGATTTCGCGTCTTGTTCTCCTTGGACGACACTTTGCCCAAGGCCAAGCTGAGATATCCCTGGATCACTTCCCCACGATCTATTACCCCAGACGCGGAGAAGCGACCCCCGCACTCCAGATCATCTGCATATATAGATACGGTTACCTTTCCCCAGACGATCTGCAGCATCTCGACATTGCAATCCTGAGTCCGAGAAAGGAACAAACAGCAAACGTCGCCAGGAGCAGTAGAGACAAAATGGCCGCAACCATGAACAACAAGTCGATTCCAGCGACGAGATACAATTTCGCACTTGTGTTCTTCGTGGCCCTTGGCTCTTTCACCTATGGCTTCAATGCCTCGATCCTGGGCACAGTCTTCGGCCTTGCCCCTTTCTTCTCCTATTTTAATCTCGACCTCACAGGCCCCGGTGCAGACTACGCCAACTCGATGATCGGCGGTACGAAAGACTCAAAAGATCTCAGGACATGTACTGACATGACTTATTCTAGCTACCAATGGCCTTTTCTCCGCTGGGGGCATCATCGGTTGCCTCCTCATGACGAAACTCGCCGATAGATTTGGACGAAAGAGGACGATCCAGGGGATCTGTGCTATTTGCGTTGTATCAGTCATATTTCAGGCTGCTGCTGTGCATATTGCTATGTTGCTAGTGGGCAGGTTCCTCAATGGCCTTGGGTAGGTTCAGATTGTCTCTACGCTACTCACGTATACAGCCCAGAGCTTACGTTGATCAATTCTATCAGATCCGGCATGATGAATGTCATCATCCCTTTGTACCAGTCAGAAGTTGCTCCGCCTCATATCCGTGGCCGCATGGTCGGAGCTCACGGTTTCTGTCTCGTTCTCGGCTATGTCAGTTCCCTCTACGTCCCTGGCCTCTAACCCCTTATCATGACTAATACTATCCTCCACTTCCAGAACTTTGCCGCCTGGACTGGACTCGGCTGTTACTTTGCGACCAATCCTCAAATGCAGTGGCGGCTCTGCCTTGCACTTCCTGGTCAGTAACTAGCAACTTTTACATTCCGACTATCACATCACTGACGCCGTGGCCTATTCACAGCTGTTGCTCCCGGTATTCTTGGCCTAGGATCATCGCTCATCCCAGAGTCTCCTAGATGGCTCGTAACGCAAGACCGTGGGACCGAGGCCCTTGATATTCTCACTAAGCTTCACCATCAGCCTGGGGACTCGAACAATGAAGCTGCCCAATCTGAATGTCGTGCTATCAAGACCCAGTTGATGGCTGAGTCTAATGAGCCCAAGTCTTTTGTTGGCATCATGAAGAAGCCTTCCTATCGCAAGCGAATACTCATCGGTATATTTGTTCAGTACGTAAACCTTGACAACCACATGCTTCGAACATGAGCTGATCCCATCTTTAGGTGTATCGCCCAATCTACTGGAGTTCTTGTCATCAATAACTACCAGGTTCTTCTGTACAACGGTCTCGGTCTTACAGGTTACCTCCCCCTCCTCCTGTACGGAGTGTACACAGCATGGGCGGCCTTCTTAAACTGGGTGGGCGCTATGTTTGTTGATAAGTTTGGTAGGATTCTTATGCTCACTGTTGGACTGGTACGTGATACGTCCTTACCCCGTCTCTCTGCATGCACGTACTGATCATGTCCAGGTTGGATGTGCACTGATGGTAGCTGGTGAGGCAGCCATCGTCGCTGTGGCCGCTGAGAATAAGAACAACCACGCCATCAACGCAGCGGGTGTATTCTTCCTATTCGTCTTTGTTACTTTCTACGCCACGTGCATCGATGCCATCAGCTACATTTACTGCACTGAGATCTTTCCCACTTCTATCCGCGCCAAGGGCGTGAGCTACTCCGTCATCGGCCTGTTCATCATGACCCTCAGTAAGTGAGATCCGTTTTAGATGTTGACAAGTTGACTGACATATGCTACTAGTTTATACACAGCCTGCACCTATTGCTTTCGCTCAAGTCGGATGGAAGTACTATCTTGTCTTTGTCATCGTGCCCCTTCTTGGTGCCCCTGTTGTTTACTTTATGTTTCCTGAGACTAAGGGTCTTTCATTGGAGGAGATTGGTTCTCTTTTCGATGATGAGAATGAGACTTCGACTGTTGAGGTTCGAGAGGATGTTGCCGAGAAGCTCGATTGCTTTTGAGCTGTGGGACAATGCGAACTCGGGTCGTGCTTGTTTACGGATCACTCTAATTGAAGTACGGCATCAGCCCTCCTGTTAGACAGTTTTCACATATAATTCTATAAGATTTTCTGTTCTCTATTGTCTCTTGCCGCTTTCCTATTCCATTATATCATGTTGTAAATTACCACAGAGAGTCACATGTTCATACCATACATCCACTGTCCTTTGCGGTTGATTTAGAGTATCTAAGTTGCACAACGTCCTTCAAACCTACACCAAAACCCAAACGCCTGTACGTTGAAACAAGCATAAAATTAACTTCAACACAACGGCTAATGCTCACAAAAACTATACTGGATAGCAGACCACTTCTCCTCAGCATCTCGTTGATAGCGAGTCCTCTCGTCCATCAGCTTCAGGCGATGCTCCTTCGCCTCTTCCAACGACATTGGCGTTGCTGAATCATCTGCCTCAGCCTCCACCATACTCACCAGTTCCGCCGGAAGAGGCTTACCACTCTCTGCCGCAGCCTTCAACCCAGGATGCTCTGGCTCCCCTTGAGCTGCCAGCTTCGCAACGGCGTTTGGAATTTTAGTGGCATCATCACCACTCAAGCTCCCAAACGTAGCCTCCATCCACCAGCTCTTCTGCTGAGGCGGTACGTTGCCCGTATTGATGATCCTTGTCCTTGGATCAACGAGCCAAAGCGCTATAAACCGTCGATGGCCCGGTTTACTCATATCATCCAACTCCACATGTGAAACTCTGTGGTGGAAAACATTGGGGAACGCCAACAACCTACCCTTCTTCGTCTCAATCTTTCCATATCGCTGCAGACAATCACCACCGTTCAACCTCGTTCCATAGACCTGCTCCATCCAGCCGTAGGCCTCTTGTCCTACATTCCAGTCCTCTTGATAATAGTCGGTCTGCATACGGAATTGCAGATAGCTTGGCTTCACATTCTCAGAGTCGAGGTAGTAAAGAGCTGTGCCGACGATATGTTCGTTCATTTGGCCTTCAACGTGCCACCCTCCAGGAGGAAATACAGGCATGTCCGGGGTGAGCTCGATGGAGGTCATCTTGACGATGACTTGGAGATCCTTGAACCGTTCGCGAAGTGACATTCCGGGTTTGACACCATAATCCCATGCTTTGAACTCGGGGGCCTCAGGTTGAACGGGTTCTCTGATCTCTTCCCAAGCATTCTTCTTGCGGGTATCATAAAGGAGGTCGCCATCTGCATCTCTGATGACGTCTTCATACTCAACTTCTCCTGCATCATCAGGCGTCCAGTCGTCGATTCGGGGGGTCCAGTTCGCCTCGTTATCGTCACTACAAACTATTGTGAGCTTCTGACCAGTCCTATCCCAGTGCAATGTAGCTACTTACTCGGGGTTCTCAGGTCGCGGGAAGCGAGCCTTGGTCCGGCCAGCGGAGACGACTTTCCAGTCTCTTACAAACGACACACTATGATCCCAGGCGGGGAGAGCTCTTTCAATGAGTTTCTCAACCGTCTGGTATATATCAGTATGCTTGGGATGTAGATTGTTAATGTAGCTCGTCAATTTGACACTCCCATCATCCATGAGCTTGACGTTGGACGGAAGCCACTGATAGGAATCGGACCAAAACAATTCATGGGTTTTCCTGCCAGCAAATTCGTAGCGTTCATTGTATTCTTCTGGGACATCGGCAGGTTTCTTCGGTATGACTTCTCCTTTGCCACTCCATTTTTCAACGGCATCTTCGACACCGACAACCTCGTCGCGAAAAACTCGAGAACGACCATAGACAAGTGGGTATAGAGACGGGTGCACAAGGTTCTGTACCATGTCGTAGCTGCGAGGATGCCAGTCTGGGTTGTCTTTCTGTTCTTCCTTCAGCTTCGCAAAAGCGCCCCGAAGACGCTCATGGAGGCTCTCATCGATGAACGTGTCCGATTTGATGACGGTTGCGTTTGCATCCAAAGCTGGTATGAGACCAGTTTTCTCAAAGAATTTAGCCTTGACGCGGAGCTCTTTGATACACTGCAAGTGGTTAGCATGGAGAAAGTTGTGAACATTGATATTCTTACATATTCAAGACAGCCCCGATCTAGGATGTACTTGAGTCTATTGGGGCCATACTTGTGCGAATGTCTGGTGCCTGGGTTTTTGTTCTGTACGATCTCATCGTACAAAGGATCAACTGGAAGCGCAAGGGCTTCTTGAATCCATTTTTCGGCAATGGTCTCGTCGAAAACCTTGAATCCAATAAGCTTCATACCAACCGATATTATATGCAAGCATTCTTACCTTTATGTGCCAGTTAGGCTTATCTGTCAGTTGATTCATCACAACCATCATGACAGCCTCCCGCACGAGCAACATATCGGATTCAGCCCCGGGGGAGTTATAGTGAATTCCAATTGGATACATTTCGCCTTTGTGATGACAGTCATGATAGCGAAGATTCATGCCGAGGCCCGGGTAGCAGCCGACGGTTGGAGGGTCAGGCTTCTCGCGAAGATACATGGTGATGGGGTGGAGGTCAGTTATTTAGAAGCTCAGTGGTGATTTATTTGGAGGCGGCGTGCTGTACTTATTTATACGCGATGTTAGCATGCGTCTGGGGGCTAATATCCACATTCTTGCATTGTTTTACGTGACAGGGAGGGAGCTGTTGGTTTGGCTGGAGCACGAAAACCAGTCGCGAAATCACGTGTGTAGGTGGGGGCAATTTAGGCAGTCCAGGCAGCCGTACTAGGATATCACAAGCTCCAAGCACAGCTAAGCGTTCTGATACAGGAAGAAAAACTTTTAACAATTAACGAGGTACCTTGCTAGCACCCCTATTCTTCTTTTATCTATGCTCCATTTTCATTTTGTAGTTCCAAGTGAAAGCTTCTAATCAGAGCATCACTCTCATCAAGAGTCATCACCTTGAGATCAGCCATGCTCTTGAGCTTAGCCGTACACTCCTTGACCTGATCGTCTGTCATCTTGAGACCAAGTTGGTCGACACGACTCTTGATGGCGTTCCAGCCGGTGAGTCGTGACGTGAAGTGCACGTATCTTGATAGACCGAAATCCTCGGGCTTGAGGATCTCATATGTGGAGGGGTCGTTGAGGATTGCCTTGGCGTGGATGCCGGCCTTGTGGGTGAATGCGCAGAAGCCGGTGATTGGGTTGTTGAAAGGTACGTTGATCTCTACGCATTCTGCGACGAAATCTTCGATCTTCTTGAGTTCGTTGAGCTTGTACTTGGAGAGAATGTAGTCTCTGGAGGTGGGCATCATTCTGGCCATCTGTAATTTCGAGTCAGATCATGTCCAGGTTCGTAAGGAGGACAAGGTTCACGCACGAGAGCTCCAAGAGCGGTAATGCCGTTTCGTTCTCCAATGCCGAGTACTGATGTGTCGACGTCTGTGCCGCAATATATTAGTCCGATATCCGCAAGTGAAGACGCCGTTGACTGTGTCTTTGGACATAGAATCCCAACACAAGGATGCAAGTCCGACGCATCTTCTGGCTGTTCATGAGGGCCAAGTCCGTGAGGGTGAACTTACGTGTAGCGCCAGCTTCAAGGGCAGAAAAAGCGTTCTTGGAATGGTCAGTTTCTCGTCTCCGGTTAGACTTCAGAAGATTCAACGAACCGCAACAGCAGAGCCTGTATCATCGTGAAACTGTCACATATTAGCAAAGTGGTATGCAAACGGATTCACAGCAGCACATACGTGAACCTCGATATCAGTGGAGACGCAACCTCGAAGAGTTCGGACAAGGTCCTGTAAATCGTTAGCACAATTCAGTCTGAAGCTGACCATAATCACATACGTAGACCTGTCTTGGTGAAGCACAACCAACGGTATCTGCTACGCCTACTCTGTTGACGCCGACGTTGTTGACTGCGCGATAGATTGAGAGCAAATCGACTAGATCGGATCTTGACATATGTTAGCGATGCTGCTGATCTTAGGCGGCCGGGTCCCTCAAAGAGCCATCAAGACAGACAGGAGAAGCAGAGCCTCTGGAGAAGCGCACGACATGGAGTCTTTCTCTCGCCTTGTTGGGCAAAGCAAAGCGGAGGCTCTGAACCCGCAATTATGCGAGACGGAGCTGCACGAATGATCCGGCGCTATCCTCCAGATTCTACCCATCATGGCTCTGCAAGGCCAAGATCTTTTCGGGAAGGGAATATGTCGACGATAGGGATCGGCACATTGGGACGTGGGCGCAGCTTACCGGAAAGAATCTTCACTTGAGAAGCGGACTTCGCATCCTCGGCTAAGCAACTGTTAGTTATTGTCTTCAGGCAGTCGGTAGTGCGCATACCTCTTAATATACTCAATGACCTCAATGGCCTGCTTGGTAATAGCGGCCATATTCTTGCCGCCAAGGGAATGCTCCCGGAGGAATTCTGATTCACGTCAGTTGATCCTCGAACAAGCGGTGCATGTGTACTCACGACTTGTTCCAATAACGACATCAACACCGTCGACTCCACAGTCACACGCAAGCTTAGCGTCTTCCATGGTACATCTTGTATGTGTTAGAATCTTAGCCTTGAGGCCGAGCTTGCAGATAGCTGCGCAGTCGTCCCGTGATTGTGGGCTAGCAGCTGGGTTCGTAAGTTCTATATAGTCGACACCGAATTCATCGAGCATCTTGGCGATCTTGATCTTGGTCTCTGTTGAGAAGTACGAGTTGGCGAATTGCTCACCCTCTCTCAGGGTGGACTCGATGATCTTGAAGTTGCGGACATTGCTGAGGAGGTCGTTGACGCTCGAATATGGATTGGTCGCGTTATTGCTGGTGACAGACATCTTGGGAAATGGGCTGCTGCTGCAATTGACGTCTAGAACTGATAAGATCTTAGTTCGATTGATTACAATTCGGATCGCAGGGGTTCGACGGCGTTTTAAACGTCCTGAAGTGGGCCTGGGGTAATATTCAAAAGTTTTCTAGAGTCATTGGGTCATTGGCATCCGACGGCCGGAAAAGTGACGCAGACGGAGCACAGGCTCCGTAATTTACTTACCGCGATTGGGCGTCCTGCTAACTCTAAAAGGGTATTTTACACCAATCACGGTTTGCCCCGCCATCGACGCGTCCGACATCGCTACAAACCTACACAAATGTTGCTGATCATGACTTTCAGCGTGGTCTGGGTGACTCCCTTCGCTGTTGCTTCTCCCCACATCGGATTTTCCCCGGAGTCGCCTCCCTCATGTCCGAGTCGGCATCTGTCATGTAGCCTGGTCGCGAGGCCACCTGATTCACGGTCTTTTTCCGATCAAAGAATCCAGGATCTGTCTCTGCCAAATGCATGCTATTTCTTCTGGCTGCCACTCAGACCCGCGGCTCTCCGTGGGATTGCATTGGCCATTGAATTCATCAAGCACCAGCCTTGTCTGCTGGTAGTCGACAAGCTCACGATAATTGCGCCCGCGAAGCTTATGATGAGCGTAAAAGATGGAGAAAATAATCGAAAGTTTCGGAGGGAATACGCTGAACCGAAACGGCGCTGGCAGTTGCTGGAAGTTGAAGTATCGGGGCACAATTATCGTTGCTTGGCAGGATCGCTATAACCTCCCGTCACAAGGACGTTTCGCAACAATGGTTGGTTGATGGTAGACGACAAACACTGAATCCTTCGAGATGCCAGCTTTCTGAAGTTCAGACGCAACTTCATGCGCGTCGGTTCGCCGGGTCGAAAGATCAGACACCGAGTCGAGCTTCTTCGCCATTCGATGGCCCATACGCTTCTTGATACTGGCTGAGAGCCGACTAGAAGCTGAATTGTATGGACTGCTTGTGACGAAGGATCTTCCAGGACGCTTTGCTAGAGTGTTGATCGATGTTCGGCCGTGAGCACGCTTGACGATTGCAATGTCAAAGGCTGTTGAGAAGAGGGCGAGACCTCGTTGTCTAGTATAACAAGGTCTGGTGGCGGCCTCTTGCCATCTCGAATCCTTTGGACACGATCCCGGACAGCCTGGTACTCATGGGATAGGTCCATTGCTTTCTCATGGTAATCTGCATCGCTGCCTCAAGATCCGGAAGGTCCCCATCCACTGATTGGTATGGCAATCCAGAGTTATTTGGTGGGCATTCTCAAGATAATTATTCCAGTCAGAGAGCTAACGATTATTGTCGGTCTCGGCATCGCATGATTGGTCATTAGACATAGTGTTTAGCTTTATCGGGGGATCAACATATGTCCACAGCGCCCAAAGAGTCGAACAGTATACACAACGGCTTGGGTCCGAAGGTCTTGACTGTATTTCGTTTCGACGGTGTATCGTTTCTCAGGCCATGTAAAGTGAAACGAGTCGTGTCGAAGTCGATAACAGTATCGAAGACAGTCTCTCAGAGGTACATGTGACGGAACCATCTCAGGTAGACATTCTGCACCGGAAGTAGCAACGCCTGTCATTGCATGGGGATTCAGCATGGCTCCCCGCTCGTTGAATCGGCGCTTGGCAATTGCAGAGGAGCAAGTATAATGCTTCGAGCAGATGTAGACCGCCGGCATCGTGTGTAATTCTCCCCAGATATGTTTTCAGGCATCCGAGGTAAACAGTGAGAGGTCGTGGAGTCGAGTCTGTTCGTTCAGGTGGCGAAGGCCTTATCGTGCCCTTCATATTCATAGAGGTATCGAGCGCCCTCATGAATAGCTTGAATGGTCCCCAAGTCCAGATTTGGATTCACAGGTTTTGTCGCACTCTTCGTGCTCACATAGAAATCTGACCTTCATTGCGTCAATCTGGTCCAAATATGCATGGACAAGTAGAAATTTTCTTAGTAGATCCAGGGGATAAATTCTAGGAAACAGAGTAATATCTCAGAAGAGAGACAACACTCAATCGTTGGTAGGAGGCGGAGAACTTTGCACGTCACATGCCACATGACAACAAGGTGCAAGCCACTTTTAAGATAAACACATTTCAAAAGTGAAGATAAGAGAATATATGAGTTTGTTCGAGAGTGTAGGTTAAGGGCTGAATAGATGACATCACTAATTGTTGCAACCACAGATCAATACTCGTATAGGTTATCAAACAGGTCTCAAGTCAGTTTATCATCTCATCCTCAGCCATTTCAGCGTTTTGGGTTTATATGTTCTATCGAGAACTCATCGCGCCAACGCATGCCTTAACGGATAAATATGATAGAAATAGATGTATCCGAAGTTCCTCACAAGTCTACAACAGATTAAGCGAGATCAATGGGCCATCGTCAAGTCTTGTTGATATTTGGGGCGACGTGCAGTCATGACTACCCTACAGCAGACAAAAAACAGCAAAATCTGTGCTAGCGCGGTGAGAATTTTAGCGAACTCCCCGTGCACGACCAGAAAAGCTTGTCCATGTGCCAATGTTGATCACGCTCGTACCAAGCAAGTTGTCGCCATTTTGAGTGACTAAAAGGCTCGGCACATCCGACCACGTCGTATTGATTTGAATCATGTGTCGCGTGCTCAATTACCAAGAGAAAACAATAGCTCGTAAAGTCGAGCTAAATCTGCCAGGTGCACATTGACTTGGTCTGGTTTTGTTTTCTCGGTCTTCGACTCTCGGTCGGTTATGTAACGAGAAATTAGTGATCGTCAGATACGACAAGGGACAAGGTGTTTCATGGCTTGTTCCAGCGGCATGACAGTGGAGTGGAGAGCTGATCGTCTATATCTCGTGTGCCGTGTACCGCCTCTTTCTCGGATCACGGAACACAAAGGAGGAAGCTATCGAAAGTCTATGAGATGGAGATGCTCGTATTGACGGAGATTGACATTGGGGGGAGCATGTTAATGTTATGACCTCCACGGTTAGCAATGCCGAGCGTCTAGAGCATCTCGCCGTCTGGAGGCTGTTGACCGAAAAAGGAGAAGAGGGCCCCGCTTGTCAATGCAGCCTTTGCAGATGAACTGCCGCCGTTGGAAAGGCTCTGATTCTTTTTTTATGACAGAAGCACGCTAGAAGGGTGCGTGCTACGCCGACACGGACGGGGGACCCGCTGCGAACTCTCTCAACTCTCCCCAAACGAGTCAGCCCTGGAGGGGGAAAGGGATATACGACACGACCAGTTATATTGCCAGGGCCGTAAAATGGAGAGACGTCAAAGGATTCATCCATCGGTGAGCACATGATGAAACTGTAGCTTGCAGCTTGTGAAAGGAGGGAGGTATGCAATCGCAACGGTCGATCCCGCCAGCAAGACGGGTTCCGGCAATACTTGGTAATATGATGACGGATTATGAAGGGCTGAAGGATCTAGTTTATGCTTACTGTGCCAAGCATTCCATGTTTTTAATCCTGTAGCCGCGGTAGACAGGATTGATAATCCAATGCAATCCATCAAAAAGACGATCCCAATCGAAGATCGAAACAGTCCGAGAGGCGTAGTGGTCAAATAAATCACCCCCGCTCAAAAGAACATCCCAAATCAAGGCAATGGCTGTAAACCACTGCTGCAGAGTGGTGGCGGTGCATGCAGATTATTACATCGGCGCTTGGTTCGTGGTGCAAAATACTCTTCAGCCCAGTAACTCTACTCCCCCCAAAGGACTCGTGCCACGCAGTAATTACCACAAACAGCCTGTCTACCCCACCCCGGAAGAGCATTGTTACGGCCCCGGCGGCCCATGGCATGCACGCCATGGATGCTTGGGCGTTGTCGAGTGGCGTAGCATTGGAAACACAACAATGCTCTTCTGAGTATCAAGCCCATCAGCGGTGACTGCATGCTGACCAAAAGAGATGCGCATAATTGTGTGATATCAGCCGGTCAATTTGTTCCGCCAACTGCAGTGCATTGCACACCATGAGGATACCCAGGTAGCTTTGACGAACCAAGCTTTTTTGTACAGTACCGACAGTATTAGCCACGTTGCGACCCTGGGATTCCCTAGAAAAATAAAAAAAAACCATTGGCGGGGCTGTACCCTGCTAAAACGAGCCCCTAATAATCTGGCGGCCGAGGAGCTAATGAGCTACTTTTGGAAGTGCCACAGACCCCTGAACACGCGACCCCTTTCTTATTTGGCCTCGAGCTCTTGTGTTTGTGTGTGCAGGCATGTTTTTTTTTGATGGTGTCTACCCCACATTCTCCCGCTCATTGGAAAGGAAGGTGCATGCAGAAATCGCCCAAGTTCCAGACTCAGCTTGTTCCCGTCTATTGCGACAGGACACACGACACACGCTCTACCTTCACCTCGGCCCTGTCAAGTCATTAACTAACTTTAGTTTGGGGGGAGACGAGACGAGACTTCTTGGCTCTGTTTTATTTCCATCATTTTTCTTCATCTTTTTCCCGATCCCTTCCCTCCCTTCCCTTTTTCTTCTTCTCTCCTTTCCGCCCCCATTTACAGAACCTCTAATCAACATCGTCGTTGTTTTCGCTCTCGTGCGCGCCGCCCGCCCTCCCTCCTTTCAACAATCAGCGAAGCGGCCACTGCGTCTGAGTCTCTTTTCAACGAACAGACCGCGCAACGAGCCCAGGCAACATGTGTTTCCTCTTCTCGGTATCCTACGTTTTCGGCGTCTTCTTCGTCTCGGTAATCGCCAGCAAGCTGCTACATCTGTGGACACATTTCTTCACGGTGCCCGCCTCGGCCTTCTTCCTATACCTACCGACCTTCTTCCTCTTCGACCTGTTAGCGATATGCATAGCGAGGCTGTTTTTGAGCCAGTCCAAGACACCGTGGGCTTGGATCGGGTGTTTGTTTGGTACCATTGCTACGTATGCCATTTTTTCTCGGCGATCGATTGCGATGGCCCCCAATTTTGAGATGAGATGAACCTGCATACTGACATTTATCCGACTTGGCAGACTTATCTCGATCGGCGGCTCGGCATCGCAGCTTGGATTCTTCGTTAAGACTGGTGGAGAGCTCGATTGGCGCGATGCGACAGCTTACGCTACAAGCAAGGAGGGTCTCAAGGTGCTGTTCAGCGGCAGCGAAGCCGTGATAGCATGCGGAATTGTTCTGCTCATTATCGCCATTCCCATCCATGGATTCTTCTACCGCGCATTTGGCGCTTTTGTCGGCGCAATTGGCGAGAGCATCCTCTCAGGTACGTCTCTGCGATGTCGGCTTTTTTGATCCGCCTGCTAACTTTTGCTTCACCCACTAGTCTACTCCTACTTCCGTAGCTTTCGCGTGCGAATCCCTGGTATCCAGCGCGGTAGATACTCAGCCCTCAAGAATGCCGATACCGATCTCGAATCGACCGACACATACTCGATGGATGAGGATTTACGATCCAGCGCCGAGAACCCTCCGCGTTCGGGCGGAGAGAAGCTTGCCACCGTTCGAGGCAAGATTGCTCGATTCTTTGCGCGAATCCCCTTCTTCTCGTGGCTGTGGAAAATTGCCCTCGCTCTTTTCCTCATGCTCACGCTGATTTTCCGACCTGCCAAGCCGTACGATTTGCTGTCAATCACGCTCCCTGTTTCGATGCTCGATGTTTTTGCTCCCGAGCCCGATTTCTGCCAAGCGCAGCGAAGCTTGATCCAGAACGGTTTCCCATTCCCCGACTTGATCAACAATTCGACATGGAAACAACCTGATGGCGAGTACTTTAGGGGCTGGGCGCCTTTAGTCAACAAGGATATGAGCCCTCTTGGTGAGGCGTACCGAAATCACACTGTCGATTGGTTGCCCGAGAAGGGAGACCTGCCCCGTGGCTTTTTCCGATTCGATCCTAAGCGCTTCAAGAACGGTTACCACGGTTCACTTAGCAAGGGCAGCACTATCATTTCCGAGCACAAGTGTCCCCAGGTCTCGCTGCAAGAGAAGGATCCCTACTACAACCCCGTCCAGGACCCATTGAAGATCACCAACCTCGATACCGATATTCTACCTACACTCAAGGAAGCGCTTGGCAATGGTGACGTCAAGATTAAGCACGTTGTCTTTATCCTTATGGAGAGTCTGCGTGCAGACTTCTGGCCTCTGCAGCAAGGTTCCCATACTCACAGCCTGATCATGGATCTCAACAAGAGCGACAAGGAGAAGGAAGCGGCCAACGAGCGATTGTCCTGGATGATGCCTCACATTGAGAAGATCACTGGCCTGAAGCAAGGGTTCACCGACAAGAACGGCAAGCCATACGCGAAGCCCAACTACACATGGCACGATCAAGCGGAGGAAGGTTTCGGTGGCATCAATGTCGCGACCGCCTACACCGCCGCCACAATGTCAACCAAGAGCTACTGCGCCAATCACTGCGGAGCTTATCCCATGCCTGTTGAGAAATTCGCCGAGGCCGACACCGACAGCTACCAACCTTGTCTTCCCCAGATTCTGAGCATGCTCAACAAGGTCAAGACCAACACATCTTCTGACGATGCCGATTTCCGTGATTTACAGTGGAAGACTGCCCTCTTCGAGGCCGAGATTGAGGAGTACGATCGTCAAGAGAAGTTCGACGCCAAGCTTGGCTTCCAGCACATCATCACCAAGAAGCAGCTCGAGCACCACTGGCGCTTCAACGAGTCGGACGTCTTGGGCAAGAAGATCAACTATTTCGCCTACCCCGAGCCCATCCTTATCCCTCATCTTCAAGACTTCATCACCAACACGACCGCCAACAACCAGCGCATGTGGTTGACTCATTTCACCAGCACTACCCACCACGCTTGGGGTCTTCCCGAGGGTGTTCCCTACTACGATTACGTTTCTCACACCGGCATGAACAAGGTGCACGACAACTTCAACAGATACTTGAACACCCTCCGCTGGCACGATGGCTGGATGGCTAGCTTGATGAACCTCCTCGACGACCAAGGCATCGCCAACGAGACCCTCGTCGTCTTCGCTGGTGATCACGGTCACTCTTTCAAGGACGACGGCGCTGGTAAGGAGGGCACGTACGAGAACCAGTTCATCTCCAACTACCGAGTCGGCCTGACATTCCGACACCCCCACCTCCCCCGAGTCCAATACGACGCCAACACCACCACCATCTCTATCCTCCCGACCATCCTCGACCTCCTCATCAACAGTGGTTCCCTCAACGAGAAGGACACCCACATCGCCTCCGACCTCGTCCAAGACTATGAAGGTCAATCCCTCATCCGACCCTACAAGAAGACCGACGGCGACCGACGAGCCTGGACTTTCTCTGTCGTCAACTCGGGCGCTGGCATGCTCGGCGTCACATCCGCCGACGTCCCCTGGCGTCTGGTCATCCCCCTCAACAAAGTCATCGAATACCGAGTCACCGACGCCGTCAACGACCCCATGGAGCTCAAACCCGTAGCTGCGTGGTCACCCGAAGAGCTCGAAACAGAAGTCCGCTCTGCCTTTGGCGACGAAGCCGCACAGTGGGCCAACGAAGCCATACCCATAGCCCAATGGTGGGCCCTGGAGCGCCAACGTCTCTGGCGCTACCACTCTCTGTCCGCATAGACATGTCCAATTTTTTATATATCTGCATCAAACCGGCGTTTTTGGGAACCAAACCTTTGCTTAAATTGTGTGTCATCTTTCAACACACATTTGCATCATCAAGCATCACGACAGAACAACCCCCCTCAGTTTCTTCATCCCCGGATGGATTGAAGACGTGGGGGGTCTCACTCTCGAATCTTGGAACAGCGAAAAATAATAATCTCTTTTTCTTTTTTCGATATAACTTTTTCTCTTTGTAAAAAGGGCGACGATACGATGCGTGATAGAAAGGGGAAAACGGGTCGGATATAGACAATCAATGTCATCATTTTTTCTATTTTTTCATGGCTTGAATAACCCAGGCTTCAATTGAAGTTTTATCTAACTCGGAGTTTTCGGCGGAAGGGGATATGGGGACTGTGTTCAACGGTCGCTATGGCATGGTTTCACCTTTTTGGGGGTATTGCTTTCTTGGATCATTTGTGTATAGCGTCTAGAGGTTTCTTTTTGAACAAATGCATACTCGACTACCTTTACTTTAATGTTTGTGATGTGCTTTGGTGGTGATGCTCGCGTGACGCTCAAGGGGGAAAGTTTTACAGAATAGGCCCGTATTTTCGCAAGTTAATCTTTACTAGGGTAGGGATGTGACAGGTCCTCTATGTAACGCTGTGAAACCAGGCGGTGAGGCGGTCTGCACCTGAAGGATTGATGTTTCGTCGCACTATGTGTTGTAGTCCAATTTCGTGATACGGATTCTTGACACCTGGAGGCTTGAGCGGGTTTCACTGCATTGACCACTTGAGGTTGTAGCAGATTGCTGACAGGAAGGGGCTTGGCGTTAGATCTTTTTGGCTAAGACTTGATTGGTTGGGTTTGTGATGGTGATTTCAGATAAGGTTGTGAGATTAGCTTGGTTGCACGCTAAGTTTATGGTGTTGAAGGACAAGGGTTAAAACTATCTCAATGTCTAAGGTTTGGAATGTGTTTATAGTATTGTATCTGAATCTAGTTCGCTAAAAGTTCCTCTCTATGCTTATCAACCCATGCCTTGAATGTAGTAGGATGTCTACCCGTATACTTTCTAAAATTCAGGGACGCCTCTTTATATGTTTCTGGCTCATATAAACTCGCCGGATCACGCGCGAGATCTGATAATCTCTCAACAGCAGATTTTACCATAGGCTCTGGAAAACCTCTGGATCTGAGTTTCTCTTTGTGCTCATCACTATTGATCTCCTTGATGCTGATATTCATGCCCAGGCCTTCACTGACAATTTTCCATGCTGCGCGCTGGGAGAGCAACTCTGGTCCGCATTGCGATATGATCAGCTCCGTTGAAGGTGGTGTTGCTGCGACTCGTGCACCTGCAAGAGCACCAACGTCTTCGGGGGCGAGATAATCGAACGGTGCGCCGGGATGAGCCAACTCAAGCTGTCCCGACTTGACCTCATCCCAATCTTCCAGCATCTGAATATTACTCGCGAAATACGCAGGACGTATAACAGTATAAGCAATACCACTCTCAGCAAGCGCAAGTTCAGCCTTTCCATGAACAACAGCTAGTATCTCCTCTGCCTCAGAAGCTGGCTTCGCACCTCCATTCTCCGTAACACAAAACGAAGAAAGCAGCACAACATGCGTGATACCAGCCCTCTTCATAGCATTGTACGTTTCTAAAAGACCATCTTCTGCTTCGAAGAGTATGTACGAAAACGCTACTGTTGCTCCTGATTCAGAGACGGCGCGCTCGATGGACTTGGGGTCTGAGAGATCGGCTTGGACGCGGGTGAAGCCTAGTTTCTTCTCGAGGTCTGCTGTAAAGCCTGGGATTGGCTTTTTGATGTTGCGCATGGCGAGTGTGACTTGCGCACCGCGGGATTGGGCTTCGAGGGCTGCTGCACGGCCGACTGCGCCTGTTGCGCCAAAGACGATGGCTTTGATTGAAGACATGGTGATATATATATAGTTGCTCAAATATCTGAAACAGCTTGGAAATCTAAGTTGACGACATCGATGTACTTTAGCTTATTATATACCCAATTCTCTCTTGCTTTGACATGTCTCTCGGAACCGGCCTTCTCATTATAAATATCGGTATTCTACATTGTCCGATATTGAGGTTAGTCGACCCGCCGGGACTTGCCAGAGCGCACAAGTCGCCACAGACGTCAACCAATTGATGAGCATGCTATATTCTTTTGGGATTGCAGCAAGACATCGGACAACGAAAACTGTCCGAGAGGATGCGTTGTTTGCTTGGCTTTTGTGGAGTCGTCTACGTAATCGACTTGAGATTTCTCCTCAGCTGACTTTGATAGAGGGGATCGTCGTGAAGTGGCTTTATGGACCAATTGAAGATTATTCGGTAATGTCATAAAAGAGAGTTTCGGAGGAGTTTGCTTTTGAGATTATGGTTTGGCATTGGTAGGAAGTGAGTTTGCAAGGACAAGGTCGCGTTGTTGTGCTCATCAGCCAATCAACGATTGTTCGAGTGCTATTCTATGATAGTTGAATACCTATATATGCTTACAGTATGAACTTATTACTCTATTTCAACATCGTCGGTTGTCTGTACATCTTCAGCGACGGAACGGGCGTGAGCGCAACTCTCATTGATAATGTTGTAGAGATTATGCGCGATTGCATCCTGAGGGTATCGTGGCAATCGATGTCGACATGAAATACTGTCTTGACCAGATATGACCAGAGCAACCAATTCGCAGATCAATGATATCGAAATCAGCCATGTTCCATATTCCATGCGAGATAAGATAATGGTGCATTCGCTGCTTGAAACATGAACCAACAGAAGCAAAGCAAAGTAAAGTAAGCATTGAGGCTGCGTCATAAGAGCCTTGGCAAATGCTTAATTCCAGCGACTCAACCACTATCAATTTCTCTCTCACGCCTGTTGATCTTCAATATCTTAGGATCAGCATATTCACTTGCTACAACTCACGCTTCACCTTGATACAGACAAAGCGTCAGAGCCCCTCGGTTTTAAGCAGATTTTAATTACGATTTACCTCGTCAATGCTCAACCTTAGCTTCCCTGGACCCTCCATGCGGGGCACCGTCATCTCCCGCGAGAGTTTGACCAGGGGGCGTTTTCTCCCCCTCTTCGAGGCTAGAAGCTCGATAGAACGATCTCTAAAGTAAAAAAACAAGATATTGTGTAAGGTCACAGGCTAAAAGAGTAGACGAATGGAATAAATGGCGCAGAGGCGCTGCTGTATGCAGACAGACAGATCTCGCTCGTGACGCTAAAAATTCGCTCGCTACCTTACCCTTATCCTTATCCACTGGGGGTCTCCCCTCCCCTCCCCAATGTTAACAATCAATTAAAAACAAGGGCCTTAGGAATTTTGGGGATTATCGTCGCTAAGTACCCAGCCTAAGAAATCAGGGGTAAATTGACAACAGTGCTTATTAGCGGCGTTCTTTAGCGATCAAATTATCGCGAGGCCTCCTTTTAAATTATGACGGCCCCCCTTTCTCATTCACATTTTTGATTCCATCCTTTTCACACATACTTTTTGTCGTTTCACCCTCAATGAGTCCCTCCCTCGCTACGGAGACCACCAGATACAATGACTGCTCACCGTCAAGTGCGAGCGAAGATGAAGATGACGCGCCTGACCCGCTGAATCACCATGGTATTGATTTCAGTATACGAGGTGCGCGCATAGCCCCCTTTTTTTAAACGAGATATCGGAAATGACGGAGAAAACTGATTTTGAGAAAAAAAGATACCATGAAGCGAGCGCTTCGTGCATCATCGCGTTTAGGAGATGGCGTTCGATATCAACAGCTTGGAATTTCGAATTCAAATGATTTGGAGACGCAGTCACCGCCTCTTGACCGTACGCAGTTCGACTTTAGCAGCCACCATGAGGGAGTCTCGTTTTTCGGCCAAATTCGATCAACGGTCGCTGCATCGAGATTGAATTGGTTGCTTGTTTTTGTACCGATTGGATTGGCCGCGCATTCGTTCCAGATTAATCCTCTTGCGATTTTCATGACGAATGCGATTGCTATCGTCCCGCTTTCTGTCATGTTGACGGAGGCGACGGAGCGTATTGCTGCTGATGCGGGAGATACAATCGGTGCGCTGTTGAACATTACGCTTGGAAACCTTGTTGAGTTGATCATCTTGTAAGTTTTATTGTGAGATTTTGAGAGGGATTTTGCTAACTGATGCAGGGTGTGAGTTGAGATGATATTGAGTTAGTGAGGCTGAGAACTGACTTTTACAGCGTTGCACTGGTGAATAACCATATTCGCATCGTTCAAGCTTCGATTTTAGGTAGTGTTCTCGTGAACCTTCTTCTCATCTTGGGCTCTGCGCTTTTTGCAAGCAGTATGTCCAACATCGACCCTCACAGCAGCATGGAAGAGTCTGAGCTCCTGGCCGCTCTCCTCTTCGTCTCAGTCTTTGTCATCCTCATCCCCGTGAGTCCACTCATCCTCTCACTCATACAAACCACTAACTTGAACAGACGGCATTTGACTATACTTTCCACATGAAAGGAAAGAAGAGCGAAGCCGCCTTGAGCATGAGCCGCGCTTCATCGCTAGTAGTCCTCGTCATCTACATCGTCTATTTCGCGTATGAGATGAGACCCAAGCATGTCGAAGCACCAGCAATCCCATTACAGCCACTGCACACAGAACACCGACGAAATCAGGGTTCGACGTCTCACAGTGCGAGACTTATTCGATTCGCAGACCAGGAAGTTCCGACTCGTGCGAGGAGCACGACGCTTGATACGATGAGCGTAGCGGAAGCTGAGGAGGAGCGGGGGAAGAGAGAAACAACCCGTGCTAATTTATCGCATCGCTCGAGAGGGAACTCACGATCGCATTCGCGTTCTGGCTCGAGGACTGAGTTTCATGGGTCGGAGATGCGGGACCTTTCGGTTGGGAGTGCGCAGTCGAGAACGACTATTATGGAACGGCCGGAAGTACCAGGTCATCCGTCGCATCCTTCGAGTACGAGTGGCACTGTAGCTGCTGTTACGGTTCTGTTTGTTTCGTCGGCGCTCATGTCGATGAATGCAGAGTTTCTCGTCAAGACGATTGACGATGTTACTCATGAAGGAGGTCTATCAGAAGCTCTGATCGGCTTGATCATTCTTCCCGTGGTCGGAAACATCGCGGAGTACGTGACTGTCGTCACAGTCGCCATGAGAAATAAGCTCGAGCTTGCTATTTCTGTTGCTGTCGGATCAGCCATCCAGATCGCGCTTTGTGTAGCGCCTTTGACGGTCCTAATAGCCTGGGTGCTTGGTCGAGATCTCGAAATGGCGTTCAACGTCTTTGAAACCACGACATTGGTTGGATCAGGTTTGTTGATCAACCTACTGATCCTGAGTCGTGCGGGCACTGCCATCAGAGCTATAGGCCTGAAAGGAGCTCTGATGTTTGCCTGCTATGTCATTATTGCGTAAGTTACTTCTGGCCATTGGGAGGACATGTTTACTAACAAATTGCAGTCTCGGTGCGTACTATGAGCCGCATGGCAAGACAAAATGAAGTGCATGGGAAGGAAGGAAAATGTGATAATGATAATATCAAGACTTAGATTCATCAAACATATAATTTTACTTCAATTTTCACATACTGATACCCAAACAATTTCATATCGAGGACAACAATCATCCTCCAAACACTAACTATAATCCAAGCATACTTCTAGCTCACATTATAGATGTTGCAACCAAACCTCATTTCTTTCCTCGACAAGTCCACTTTATAGACTTCCACCAATTCGAAGCAGGTCTTTCTGTCCTTAGAACTTTCTTTATCAAGTTGCCATCCTTGCCAACAGCCAGCCAGCGTCCGTCATTATACAGTTCCATTGTCAACTTCCTCTGAGCTCGATTATAAGCATCCTTTGAATATACTACCCTACAATCCTCGTACGCATGAACTCTGGTTAGAATCTTGTCGTCCTTCAAAATCTTCGCGTTAATGCGCAGGGATGGATCTTTTCTAGAGATATGCGGTCGACCCCTGGGAAGTAGGCTCAGCGATTTTGTCGTCTGATGTTTTTTTTTTCGTACTCACGAAATGAACACGGTATTCGCTCCTTGCAGCTTTGGGTTTGCAACGATTGCATCACGTATGTGGAGGGTGTAATGATTTAGAGGCCTGCAGCCTTTGAAAACGAAAACGAGAGAGTAGTATAAAGTCTCTTTCAAAGGGCGTTGAAACATGATGAGGGTTGTGAACGGTAAGCTAGTCAATCTGGCGTTTGGGATAATGTCCTTTTATGTTTCTTGGAGTTTACTGAAATGGCTACTGATTGTTCGATGATGGAAGCTTATGACATCTCAACGAGACATACTACTACAATAGCTACCATTCCTTCATATTGTTCTCCTACTGACATGCAAGGCGTCAGGAAAGGACAAAGAAACAAAGCAGCAACATAAAAACTAGCCTTGTGACGAGGCAGAGTTGCAAACAAGCCATGTGTAGATACCCTAGGCAAGAAAACAATGGACAGAAGAAGTGATTACATTTCAATAGTATATGGGAAAACCTTTGGCTACTTGATACCAAGTATTGACGTGATTATTGTAGATGACTTGCTATCCATATCAAGTTTTATGTATGTAGTAAGGATGAAAAAATGCTGACCTCTTTTACCTACGCAACCTTGGCAGTGTTATGTGAGGCGTCAAACAACAATCAACAATCAGATTTGGCTGTGAACGAACCCGCCCCACCTTTGCTTATCGGCGCCGCATACGCACGCTCTCGTCATCTTCAAACCAACACAAGACAACACTTTAGAGGTCACGTCGCATGATATGGCGTTTGCTAAAAGAAGTATCAGGCTTTGTTCAGCTTCCCATACAAAGAGAGTCGCAGGGGATGATCAGGTCGAGGCGCATCATGGCGTTGTACCACCAACCATGGCCGCCGTGCGCCATACCAGCCCCACGTCTTGATCTTACATGTCCTATCGAGGAAGAGAAGACTCCAAACTACAGCCCGGGGAGATTTTATCCGATTCGGATGGGACAACTGCTGAATGGGAGGTATCAGGTGGCGACTAAGCTCGGGTATGGGGCCAATTCGACCGTTTGGCTTGCTCGAGACCTCAACCGGTAAACTTTCATTTTGAGTTCATGAGATATGAGATATATGATATAGACTGACTCCGCTAGATGGAAGTGGTCTGCAGAGAAGTATGTCGCAATTAAAGTTAACGCAACCAAGAGTTTAAAGAGACGACGTTCTGCAGAAAATGAAATCGATATCCTCCAGCATATCAACCGAACGAATCCTAAGCATCATGGATGGCATTTTGTTAGAAAACTCACCGACGCCTTTTCTCTTGAGAGTCCATATGGTGGCCACCCTTGCCTCGTGTTGGAGCCTCTACGCGAGCCGCTTTGGCTATATTGCTCCAGATATATTGGTGGCGTCCTCCCTCCAGACATCTTGAAGATCCTCCTCCAGATGATACTTCTTGGACTCGACTACCTTCACACGGAGTGTCAGGTTATCCATGCCGGTAAGTGGCCGAACAGTCACCTAGGTTATGGTACTTATGAACCCTGTTGCAGATCTCAAGCCCGACAATATTATGATCCGGATCGAAGACCCCAGAATGTTTGAAAAAGATGCAATCGACGAGTACAACAACCCATTGCCCGAGAAGCAGTTAGACGACCGCACCATTTACTTGTCTCGAAACAACTACAGACCGCTTACTCGACCAACGGGCATCATACAGCTCGTTGATTTTGATCTTGCTGTCCGTTCAACGCCAGGGAAACTGCACTACGGTGCGATCCAAGGAGAGAAATACCGAGCACCTGAAGTCATCCTCGACTCTGGGTACAGCTACTCCGCGGACATCTGGAGCCTTGGGGTAATGGTACAGTCTCCCTCTCATGTCACGCGTGGCAAAAGGTAACTAATCGTACGATGATAGCTTTGGGACTTCCTTGAAAAGAAAAGCCTCTTTAACCCTGCGACTCTAGGGGACGGGACGGCACACGATGACCTGACCCATTTGGCACAGATCGGCGCACTACTCGGCCATACCCCCCACGACATTATAAACAAAGGGAGGAGATCGGCCTTGTTTTACCAGGAAAGCGGTATGTGATTGTACCTGATGTCTTGATAGAGTAATGCTTACTGAATACTGATGCATGACCAGGAGAGCTGAAAAGGCCGAGCCGTGTGCCCAGGAATTTCAACCTTGATAGCACGCTCACATGTATGTCTGGCGAGGAAAAAACACGATTCATCCGATTTGTCAAGAGAATGATCACCTGGCGCCCTGAGGATCGAAGTACAGCCAAAGAGCTTCTAGACGACCCATGGCTCTACAAAGACTTTGCCCAAGATTAGAAAACAGAGTTAAAGCAATAGAATCACAAAGGCACAAAATCTGTAGATCATTCCGTTCGTTTATCATTGGAAGAGTCTCTAACATATAGCTGCCCTCTGTCCTTTATGTACTTTGCTCTCATCATCCTCATACCGCCTCCTACTCGACGGCACAACAGCAGATGGATGCACGCCCCCCATAGAAGCCGGTATCCCCATATACGCCGGGATATCCTCGCTCAGCTCGGGAAAGTGCTGGAAAAAGTCGGTCGACATGGTCCACGCATTAATGTCGCGGATG
This sequence comes from Fusarium brevicatenulatum, assembly GCA_013363135.1. NCBI lineage: Eukaryota > Fungi > Ascomycota > Sordariomycetes > Hypocreales > Nectriaceae > Fusarium > Fusarium brevicatenulatum. The sequence continues at coordinate 7,182 of JABEEJ010000509.1, read as the reverse complement.
CGCTGCTCGAAAAGTGGCGATATATGGTATTTGCCCGTGTGCGCGTTGTGGTAGAATGTGTCCTGGAAGGTGTCCGTCCAGAGGATCTTTAGGTTGGTTTGGAGTAGCTCCCAGAAGGAGTTGTTGCAGTATTGGTGTTGGGAGAAAATGAGGCGTTCGCGGAGACCGGGCCTGCGGGTGGGGTTAGTTTTTGTGGTGGTGACGCGGGTTCAATTGAATTGAGTTGGGACTTACCAGACGAAAAAGTCAATGCCATATGAATGCGGTAGCGCTTGCGATGGTCTGTGAATTTGTTAATTTTTGGGTCATTCGCGTGGAGAATTAATTAATTGGCTTGTCGCACCTATTCCAGTACCATCGCGGTAAAGTCGCGCGTCTCTCCATTGTCGGATCGCCGTGATACGTGATCAACAGATGACATATCCTCATCGCAGCCAAGCGCTCTGTTTCTCCGCAATTTGAAAAGCACAGCTCATCCGCCCTGCGCAGCTTACGCCACGTCGGGGTCATCTTGCCCGCGCGCTCGATGCTATCCCAGCCCTCGATCATAGCGCGCACGGGTATATCCTCCGCGTTGTACTCCTCGATCGCGATCTCCTCAGCCGAGAGCTTTGTGGGCTTGACGAGGACCTCGTTTATGGCGCGCCAGATGTTGGGCTTGACGTCGTGGTAGCCCGAGGCGCAGCTCGTCGGGCTGGAGCAGTGGCAGAGCACGGGGGCCTTGGGGATGATGACGTCGTCCTCTTCGGGTGTTGGGGGCAGGTTTGGGAGGAGAGGCTGGATGGGGATGAAGCCGTTGCCGGCGGGAGGGAGGATCGAGTTGTCGAAGGCCATCGAGGTTGGGTAGTGCTCTGTCGTCACGGCGTAGTTCCAGCCGTCGTAGGAGAAGGGGTCGTGCGGGGGAGGATGGCTGTGGTTGATGGGGAGTTCTAGTATTGTAGAGTTGCTTGTTTCTGAGGCTGCTCTTTGGTTCATGATTGGGACGATTCGTTCGTTTGGTGTTGATTGCGAATGCGACTGTGATTGTGGTTGCCCAGCATACGCTGGTGACTCGGATTTTGTCTCTGATCGTGGCTCGCTCGTGGTGGTGGCGCTGTTGGTATCGCCAATGTGCCGACGGATCGTGGAGCCTAAAGAGTCGAGCACCTGTAATAAATTGTCCCTCTCCTTGGTGACCTTGCCTAATTGGTCCATCAAGGTAGCTATTTGCGCATTAGAGTCGTCTTGTCGAAGATTGTCGACCATGCTCTCCAATTGAGCGATGCGACTCTTTGTGCGCTCTCGCGCCAGGCGTTGGGCCTTGCGATCGAGCTCCCGCTTCTTGAGCCGACGGGCTTCGGCAGTCGAGGTCTGGGTTTCATTATACATGATGATCGCCTTCAGGGATGGGGCAGAGAAACAGGACGAGAAAAAAATAAAGATGCTACCGGACCAAGAGGCAGACTTATATCCGTTGGGGAGGGGGAGCTAATTAGGTAGTCTACCGTTTAAAAGTACATCCCAGAATAGGGAGGATGAGATGGAGGGAGAGGGGTTCATGAAAGTGAATCTGGGGAAGCGGATCACGGGCTTTTGATCGATTCACGCTACCCTCCAAGTCATTTAGTTTAGGTACCGATGAACGGTCGGGATGGATGGTATGCTATAGCACCTTACCCAGCAGCCAGGGTAGACAAGACAGACCAGACCAGGGCGAGCCAAAGCAAGCCCAGGGAGCCTCCGCTTCTTCTGTTTGGGCTGTGCGTCAAGGGCTCATGCTCATGCTCTGCTCATGCCAGGGAAAACAAGCTTCAGCGCTAGAGTGCCACAATGGAGCTGAAAGGGATAACACCGAGATTTGGTAGGTGATGTAATCAGCAATAAGCAGAGGCTAAACCCTCAATGGCTAATCCCGATATGCCCGGCACTGGGATTAGGGTGCTCATTCGTGGCGTTGTCCTTGTCCGTTCAGCTCTAGTCTACGGCCACATGTCTCTCTCTGCCTCGGGTTTCCGGTTCTCAGGCTGTTCAGTTCCTAAGGCCAAGCACCAAGTTCAAGTCCCAAGCCATGGGCCCGCAAGATCTCCACGGGGCGCAACGTCTCGCTTCGAGACTGACTCGCAAGCCAGTCCCGATTTACGTCTCAAAGTAACCTCACCTCAACCCTGCGACGCGGCTCTGGGCAATCAAGATAAGAAAGATCCTAGCCTGGCTGTGATCTATATACGCTTGGATCTTGGATAGCTAGAGGTGTCAGTCATGCATGCGAGATTAGCGATTCAGGTTCTTGGTTGCTGGATTGGATACTGCGAGATCATGACGGTTATCGATCCTATTGACTGATACACGGCAGGGATCTCAGCTTTGCAGGAGTTGGGGCCAAGTATCATTCCCTTCCGTATTGGGATGATCAATTGCGATTGACGTTAGATCAGAAGAATTGGGATGAGATGGGATGTCACAAGGCGTGGCGTGGAATGTCAGTTTGGCGTTTGTTGCGCGTTCACCACCAAACGGCCTGACGGTCCCCCCAAGCCGCCCACTAAGCGAGGTACATGACATGATCACTTATGGGTGGAATTCTAGACAATACCATAACAAAGTCATAATGGCATTCTTCTGAGGTCAGTCAATCGTCACCCAAGTACCTACTGTACAAGCGTTGAACGGAAATGTCTCAAGTCGTCACAGACAATGTATCGTAAATTAATTTAATCGCCGGGCAAATTCATGGCTGAACCATACCTAAGGCTACCCCAAATACCTGGCTGCAGGTGAACCCCCAAAGCCACCAAAGCAAGCCACTTACAGAACGCGCGTTTACGACCCCCCCAACAGCCCTAAGATCGTTCCCTTACACGAACTAGCGCCTCGATGCCGTCGACGGTCTAGGCCCTTAGAGTCGGAGCAAGAGCCGCAGCGGATCCCTCTGTAACTGGATCAGAGCCCACTAAATCGACTTGTCCGTGGGTAGGTGGCTTTCTGGCTATTAACTACCCGGCGGCGGCACTTTAGTTGACCCATCGGGTGCCAACGGAACTTCCGTGAGTGAGGAACTTCCGACAAGGCCACTGTAAATTTTCCCACGACACACCACCAACGATGAAACAGGTATCAGATAGGGCTGATCATGGAATTATTCAGGAAATGAAATGGATCGTAGGAATTAACACTTCTTTCCAGGGATCGAGAGTAGGTATTTCCGTGACAGCTGAACTCCAAGACACGTTCCCGTGGGATCGACACTGCTAGTATTCTGAAAGCTGAACCTAACGCCAAGGACCCATGTCGGACCCAATAACTCAATTGGGAGCCGACTAGGTTTGCGAGCCCGCCCCGAATTACGACGGAACAAGGTCCATCTCCCGTTCATTCAATAGAATTATATCGAGATGTCACCAAATTCCACTTTCACTTCTTCTCAGGGAGATCGTCGCCCTCAACTTCTGTATTGTCCAGCGCCCCCTTTTTACTCCTGCTTCAGACCGACTTTGCCGGCTTTGCGCAAGCCGATACCTCCAATGAGAGCACAGAGAACCATGAATGAAAACATGGCCCAGAAACTTGCCTTGTAGCCCTGAAGAAGAGCCTCAGCTGGCTTCGATCCTGCATGTTGCTTGCTTACAAGGGTCGATATAACCTGCATCACGGCTAAACCCATGGCATTTCCAAACTGGGACGCTGCGTTGAACACTGACCCGGCCACCGCCTGTTTGTCCTCGGAGAAGGTTTCAGTCACCACTATCAGACCCACCGTGAAGAGGACGTCTGCTGAGAAGGGCATGAGGACCTGTGCGAAGAATGCAGCTGTCCAGTACGTCCACGCGGGGTCGACGAGTGCCATGAGCAGAGGCGAGATTGCTGTGAGGACGGATGTGATAACAACGAGCCATATAGCAGGGATCCTGTGGACAACTAGACCTGTTGTGAAGTTGAGTGCTACACCCACCACGACGCTAGGAAGAATGCGAATAGCTGCACTGAGAGCTGATAGGTGCTGCACCTCTTGGAAGCTAGGCCAAGATTAACAACGTGGGGTGCTACGAGCTGTCATTCGGGTTTAACACTTACAATAGACTCGCGAACAGCTCTAGAGAGTTTATGACGGCGTTGGATAAGGCTATGGTCACGCAGATCGTGGTGAAAGAGTGGTTCCGCCAGAACGCATTCGGTATCAAGGCCGGTAGACCCCTTTTCACCTGGAGATGCATCCAGCCGACAAAGAGCGGCAGTGCAACGAGACTCGTGCTTAGAAGGACAATACTGCTTGCGTCTCTGATGCGGTACACATCTGTGCTGATGATGCTATAGAATGTCAGTTATGCCAGGCCGTTGAATTAAGACACGGGAAACGGTGGCGTACGCTAGGAAGTATGACAGCAGTGCCATGAAAGCTGAAGCGAGAAGAGTGCCGAGCCAATCAATCTTGGTCGCAACGCTCTGCAACACATCGTGCAACGTTCCAAGGGGCTCAGACTTTGGCAGAGACCAGAAGCCCACAGCGGACAAGACAAGATTGATGCCACCGTAGAGAAACCAACCTGATCTCCAGCCAATCGTCTCGACCAGCACTCCGCCAAGAACGAGCCCAAACGAGAAGCCAAGCGGCTGGCTCAACCCCAGACACGCAAACGCAAAGTTCCTGCCCCGTCCCCGCGCCAGCGTCCTCGTCACGAGCGCCACGCTGCTCGAGAGATGCAGCGCGAGCGCAACGCCCTGTAGGGCCCTTAGCGCAACTAGCTGCTCGCCCGCGCGGACGAATCCGCAGGCCAGCATGAGCGCGCCGCTGAGGATGCACCCGAGCAGATCGACGGACCTGGCGCCTAGCACGTCCGCGAGGGCACCCGCGAGCAGCAGCGTCGAGGCCGTCGCGAGGCCCTGCACGGAGGACGGCCAGAAGGCGAGGGATGGGGGGAGGGCGAGGTCGGCTGTCATCTGGGGCAGACCCACGACGATGAGGCCGTTTGTCGCGCTGGCTGCAAAGTTGACGCCGGACAGTTGGAATGTCACTGCTACTTTCTGTAAACGAGATGCCACTGCTGGTGCTGGTGCTGGTGCTGGTGCTGGGGTGCTGCTGTTGGCGACGCTCCTGGGTGGAGAGTCCACGTAAGTCGGCGCCTCGGCAGTTGAGGGCAGCATATCCTCGAGCAGCTGTGTCTGAGTGGTCATTGTTTCTGCAGTTACTGTTTCTCTTCGGCAGTTGTAGAAATGTGATGTATCTCTGTGATGTGATGTACCAAATTCCAAATATCTCGACGTTGTATTTTATCTCTGAGACATGATCATAAGCACCATGTAAAACGTCACAAAGGGCGTGTAGAATTGGCGCCCTTTTCATGTGGGGCATGTCATGCAAGGGAGACTCGTAGGGTCGTTTTGTCCTCGAGGCGATGGGATCCAGGGCCCCGGAGTCAGCGCTAACATGGCTTGGGAATGACAGCTTTAGTCTAACCCACTCTAAACGAACCCGAGGACTTTTCACCGTCGGCGTTTATTGGGTCGCCAAATCCAAATTGCCGACCAATTGAATATTCCTGCAACGTAGTGGTTGCGCCGTTAGTCAGAGATCGAGATAGTCTGCTCCTAGGACGAGATCCTTTGACTAGCACGCACATTTGGTCCCTAGCTGGAGGAATGATAAACAAAGCTATACTGGAATTGGAGTACTATTTTATCCTGAGAGATAAGACACCCTAGGATCTGAATCCACTGCACGGCTATAGATCCTTCCGGAGAGAAGCTCCGCCTAGCATCTTCATGAAGCGATCGCGCTCAACTTGATTTGGCCGATGCCACCATTCGTTCGCGTCCACCTTGGCGAACCCCTGATCTTCCCATTTCTTCAGCTGCTTCGGGTCGATCTGGTGCCAGGGGACCCCGAGATCCTTGGAGACCTGATCTTTGATCTGATCCATGACCTGAATACTGCCGTCTTCACCCTCTGGACCTTTTCCATCAACAAAGAAGCACTCGTAGATCTTTTTTGTCTCCTCCTCGACTCTCTTCAAATGGCGCTCCATGCCATTGACCATTGATTTCTTGTTGTAAGCCACTGGCTTCATCCACTTGGCGACTTTCTCATAGTCGAGTTGAAAGCCCGCGCTATCGTAGGTCGGGGCCCCATCTGGACCCTTACGGTGACATCGATGAAGATCGTAGAATGAATACAACGGGTCCGTGTGCTTGTTTCTATGCTTGGGGATGTGGAACTTATTCAGAAACTCCTCACTTAGTTCGCGCTCCTCATACCGGGGACGCCTGACGCGACCCGGCGTTGCTCGCGGATCCCGGATCTGAGAGTGGTCGAAGTCGAACTCGAGATCCTTCTCCGTAAGCGTGGGTTTCTGTCCCTCTGGCGTCTCACTCGTCTTGGCCTGTTTGGTCTTTGGCTCCGACGCAGACCCAGAGTCCGTCTTGCTCGACTGTCTCTTGTGACCGCGCGCGGTGGCGTTATCCTCGTGAGTCTCGGTCCCGCTCCTGGTTCTCATCGTAATCTGAACACAGATAGTCCAGGTATGAAAGACTATTGAAAAGATAGGCAGGCAATCGAGCTAGTTGACTAGTTTAAATAAGCTTAAGGTAGGGAGTAGTTAGTTGCGTTGAAGTCGCCGCGAATCCAAACGTCATCATGGCGCATGGGGAATGCGGTGACCACGTGACTTGGCCGACGCCCAACATCGAGACACCAAAAATGTTTTCGGCCACAACTCCACCAATTCAGGTCCAAAAGAGTTGAAAAAAATGTTCATTCGATAGCAAAAACGATTTTGATCACTTTGTACAGTTCAAAAAGTCTAAAAAAAAAAGATCCTAGCGAGGATTGAACTCGCAATCTTCTGATTAGACTCCCTAGTGTTAGTGCTTGTTTTCGAACCTTGGTACTTGATCTAAACTTACAGTCAGACGCCTTAACCATTAGGCCATAGGACCTTATTCAGATACAGTGCAGTTTGAAATTAAGACAGAAAACAATGCACAAGGAGCAGCTTCCTGCAGCTTGCTAAATAATTAGCTGCAAGTTATTAAATATATACTTAACTAATTATAAAAATAAAAATATTAATATTAAAATATATAATTTTTAACTTAATTAAAAATAATATATTTATTATTTTATTATTTATATATAGTTTTATATTAATATATTTAATAAAACTCCTTTTATTATTTATTATTTAATAATATTATAAGATATTTTTACTA